>JAOYMR010000003.1:7533220-7561462 GCA_025802075.1 Tenebrosternarchus preto
TTAGGAATGGGATGTCACTTAAGATCATATGTGAGTCAAGGAAGGTGAGCGAATACTTTTGGCAATATAGTGTATTTAACTTCATTACAGATAATTTAGTGTAGACTGACAGGTAAAAATGACAACTATAACCATTCAAATTTAAACCCAATGTGTCTGAATAATCTCTGAATCCGCTGAATATGTATAAAGAGAGGAGGGGGAAGAAAGAGTGTTTAGCTGTAGCAGTGTATGCTGGATATGATTCTCTGCTAACTGAATCTCTGCTAACACTGCACAATGAAAAGGAATTACAAGATATTAGAAGATTGTTTTAGCAGAATTGCTCTCTGGTGACATTTTGATAACACTCTAGTAAATGATCTTATCCAGGGAACAATTTCAATAAAATCACTTCAGCTAAATGTGCTTGTCATCTCGTCATGCTGTCACATGTCTGTGTGTCTTGCAGTGTTGATGCCCATTTGGTGGTTTACTGTTGCCATTGTGAGATATGAGTTTATTAATTACAGCACTTGTGAAAGCTCATGGTTAACACAGAGGCTCCCAGATCTGATACTCCTCCCAAAGTAAAGCAGTGAAGTGCTGCTGCATTTAACTCATTTGATTTTTTCGAAAAAATAAAAAAACAAAAAATCCAGTAAACTTGTATTTATTTGGTAATATTCCATTTAATGTCCCATTGTATGTATGCACAAACCCACAGTCTTGAGCTCTTTGCACACCTCTTGAGCTCTTACATGTTTGAACCCTTACTGTTGAGCATACGTTGAAAACGATGAATATCTTCAAATTATTTTTTTCATTGTCCCTTTTGCCCTGTAAGCTTACTGGCTTTAGCTGATAATGGCGTGCAGCTTGAATTCTCTATAAGTAAGGCAGACTGAATTCTCTATAAGTAAGGCAGATTGAATTCTCTGTATGTGAGGCAGATTCTCTGTTAGAGGCAGATTGAATTCTCTGTAAATGAGGCAGATTCTCTGTAAATGAGGCAGACTGAATTACCAAAACTCATTTTTTAGATAGCAGGTAATGTATTTGTTAGCACCTTAGATTGGTAACTGTGGCATAACTATTTATGACGCAAATAGCAGGTACGATGTTAGATGCTGCTCTTGTACTGTACGTTTATATGTTTATGTGCTTTTTTACTTTAAAGTTAAAATAAAAATAAATGAAACTAATACATGTAGCTGTTTTTGCTCCTTTATTTCTTAACATCACAGCCCTTGTTTTACTCTCTTTATGTGACAAGAAACATTTCTAAATAGCATTTTTTAATTTTTCATGTTCATCAAATGGTAGTGATGTCAAAATGACGATTCTGTAGTGTGAACATTATTTGATAGGGATTATTAGTGTATCAAGATACGCTACCCCTGAAATATTTTACAAAGATACTACATGTGATACTAGATAGGTGACTGAGATTCCAGCTGTTTATCATTTGTTGCATGTCACACTGTTGCAGATGAAATCTTCACTAAAATCCATGACAGACTGAAGTTTGCTGCGATTTAAGTAGTTTTATGTCCGCATCAGATTATACTAATTCAACCCGAATTTTGACATAGTTTTGTTGCAGCAGGGCCCGATTTTGAAACATGTGATGTGATATAATCAACGATCACAAAATCACAAGGTTACACATTGAAAACTGTAGTATGCCAGTTTTTTTCCTTAAGCCTTTTCTTGCCTAGTTTGAATGAATACCATTTTGTCGTTTATTTGGCGATTTGTAAAGACTGATACTAAATGATACTAAATTACTAATTAACCTGCGAGCTGTTTATTAACATAATTTACTTTAGTGAACTTTAAAAGTACAAAGCAAAGAGTGACAGCAAAAGCAACCAAGCAGCAGCTTGTCAGTGCTCATTCTTCTTCATTTGATTATTCTCATAACTGAAATATGTACATAGGGAAAACCGAAAACGCAAGATATAAATTACTGGTTTCATTTTTTCAGATATGTTTTCTATTGTTAAATAAACATTGCATTTGGATTTAGGTTTTGACACCCAGGTAAGCATTTCAGGAATAAACAGATAAGACAAGCTGAATATTTTCTTTTTCTTAAAACTAAGATTTCACATTTTATTCCCGTTTTTTCTTATGGCAGAACATTTACACATGTATGGAAAAAGAAATGTCAAATGTGCGTTTGCAAATTTTAATGTTTTTCCTGTATTCTCCGTCCTTACAACACGAACCTTACGCTTCTTTTTCTTACAGCTCTCGCATGCGTTACTTTTCCTTGGAGCACCGCACACAATGTTTAACGGTTGACCGAAAAGAGGCTCCGCTCAGCGACAACAGATCGATGGGGAGACGGTCAGAGACCGGAGCTGCATTGCTTTACCTGTTTTAGTCATTAGTATCAATCAGTAACAGATGTTTGCCGCGTTTGGGAGCGCGTGACTAAACTCTGCCCCAGCATTGCTCTGGCCACATCAGCGTCCCTAAATCAAATCGATCTCGGCATTTTAACCTCGCATAGGTCTACCGAAGAAGTTCGATCACAGGTAATTTCGTCCCATCGAACCTAATCTGTCATATCGAGAGGATCTATACAGTCATGACTGCGGTGGAACGTTACGCATTTAGGACGCCGCAGACAATGTAGTTATATTAAATTATTTTAGTGCAACCGCAGGTGTTAGGGTGGTTTCGCAATGTCACATGTGAATAACGATGGATACGATGAAGGACAGGCCTCCGTTATTTCAGCTTGATATTTAGCGTCGATAAAGCGTGTTTAGTCATCGTCTGATTCTAGGCAACGATGTAACATTCACTTCTGCTAAAGAATGTATTTATAGCCCAATTCTGGATGTACCAATACCACAGTATAGTTCATAGCGGGAACAGTGGGGAAATTATAGCACTGTAGGGGGAGCATTCGTGACATGCTTAAACCTTGCTTTTTACAGTACCCAAAAACTGACTACCAGTTGCAAGGATTTCAAACTGGGGCAATTCTCCAGCCGGGACTAGCTGAAATACTTTCACAGCGGCACCCAGAATGAGCTATGACTTTGATACGTGCAGTTAACATGCACATTGTATATGACAGTAGGGATATACTGTTTATAAGTTCCACTCCACTGAGTTTGATATTTTTCTGTCACAAACGTTCATGGCACATGTTAACATCAAGCATAATCCAAGTCCTAATGGGGGGCTAGAGTTGACAAGATAATAGAGCATTCTGATTGCAAGGAGTCCTGTTGTGTCAAAGTTTTTATTCTCTCAGAAAAGCACTTTGGTAGCAGTCTGGTAGGTGCTTCAGGTCATCAGTGTGGCCCTGTGCCAGTCTTTCCTCATTAACATGCTGATTCATGCATGCATGCATTATTTTCTCATTTGTCTCACTGTTCCTCTCCTCTTCTGTCCCCATCACACCAGTTCAGGCCTTGTCACAGAGCTCTGACAGGCCTATCAAGCGCCCACTCACCCTGAAACACGGTCACGAAGCAGACCAGCAAGTGCTCCTTCCATCTCTCTTTCCCATTTCTTCCTTCCCTCTTTCTCACTCACTAACTCCTTTGGACTTTCTTCTCCCTCATCTTCACCTTCTCTCCCTCTCTGAGCTGAGGCAGAGACAGTAATGACAGCCAGCTATAAGGGTTGGGTGTCACATCGTCCATCAGGAAGTGACAGGCAGTGTGGAAGGAAGAAATGAGCTGAGGGCCCAGGGGCAGAATGGGCTTAGACTTCTTTTGTGTCTCTCTCTCTCTCTCTCTCTCTCTCTCCCTCTTTCATCACTCCTGATGTCCTCTTCAGCACAGCCTGCAGAGGGATCAGGCTGAAAGACTAGGCAGAGTTGGCTTTGAGTTTGGCTCTCATATTTAATTAGGGTACAGTGTGTGAAATTGCACTATGTAGGAAACTGTGTCATACATTTTCATGGACTGCCAGGCATCCAACCTGAAACAAGTTGAAAGTTGATGGTCTCCTTTCCAGTCTGGGTTCCTATGGAGATTTCCTCCCTGTGTCAGGGAGATTTATCTTGCTGGTGTCATCCTGTATTTGCTTATTAGGAGTTTGGATGCAAACCTTTAGAAAGCTACTCTGTGAGAATGTGTGTTTGTTAAAAGCCTGCTGCAGATAAATTGGATTTTAATTCAATGTAGTTCAATTGAACTGACCTGAATTGAATTTTATAAATAGAAGGAATTAAGTTTGTATTTCCACAGCCCCTGTTCTGAGAAAAGTACCCCCTATGTACCCCCTGTTCTGAGAGAAGTACCCCCTATGTACCCCCTGTTCTGAGAGAAGGGCTATGCACAAAATCATTCATGTGCCCTACAACCCTATTAGAAGAAAGAGCAGTGCTTGGCTACATATGGCTGGAGCATGTCCTTCATCTCTTTATTAGTCTTTCATTACTTATGTGACTAATAGTTTCACTGCACTTCTATCTAATTCCACAGAAGCACAAGTAATGTAATAATCTAATGTCTTGATAAGAGGTATGAGGATGTCGGGACATTGTTTGATATACGCTGGTCTTGTTTTTCTGAAACTGCTGGAGAGTAGGCTTCTCCAGGCCTGTACTTGTGGGATGCGAGAGCACACACCAGCTCAGTAAAGGCATCTACAGAGGAGAGGTGCATTCTGAAGGGCACTGAGGAGAGTGCAGCTGGTGTTCCTGACAGCTGAAGCAGCCAGGCCAGCAGAAATTGAGCCAATCGTCTGATGCTCAGAGACCTTCCATACCAAGAAGAGTCATCACTCCCTCTCTCGCCTTCTCTCTCTCTTCCTCCCTCTCCTGTCCTTTCTCCTACTTTAATTTTTTTGCAGTTTGTTTCTCCATGTCTCTGTTGCTATTCTCACCTCAGCTTTCTAAAATCATCCTTCCTTCTATGTATAGTCCCTGTCCATCAAACACAGACATTTTCATTCATAAAGCAAAAGAGCCCCATTGACCACCATTACTGCACAATGCACTAAATCCCCAGTAAAAATGACTGTAGCCCTGGATTATATACCAAATGCTGCTCAGAGGGGACAAACTGAGTTAACAAACAGAGCCTTTAGTAAACTGATCTGTACTGACCACAAGCTGTAAGGGAAACTTGCCACAAAGAAAAAGTATAACAGTTCAAAGGATGATAGGATGACAATGCTAGGACGAGCAACGTTTAGTGAGCATAAATCCTGAATCACAGTCCAAGGAGCTGTTCAAGGTCAAAAAAGCATGATAAGACAAAACCAGAATACATAATAAACACAGGAAAATGAATCCTTAAGAAATTGACTGAAAACAGAGCAGGAAAACTAACATGGGAGAAACTAAAATACATGGAGCAAGATAAATATGAACAACTGGTGCACAGAATACTGATCCATAATCAGAGTTGCATTGTTACTGAGAGTATACTTTTGAAGATTATTTGGCAAAGAAAGCATTTTTTTCTTTTGGCTATCATTTCCTCTGTTTATGTCTATAGTACGGCTTCCAGTGGAGTTAACCTCTGATAAATATACTCTAGGGCTTTGTATATGGGTGGCTCATAGTATTTCTTCTGTAGTCAGGCACCTTCTGTGATCTTGAGAGCCTTCTGGATTTCTGATATCTTGCAAGGAGAAGCTGTTGTTCCTGAGCAACCCCCATGTTGGTTGTTTTTCCTGCCACTGCATGTGTCACGTTAGCAAGTCCCACAGAGCTGCAAAAAGCGAAACGGGACTCTATGTGCGTTTAAGTAAAAACCGTTTATTTTCGGTTTTGTTTAAGGCACAAACAATAATAACACAAAAATCTTATTTCACTTTGCCATTATCATTATACAGCTAAAAACTACTCCACAACATTACATGAAGCTGTGCACTGATTGTATTACTGCTTATGATGTCCACACCCACTATGCTACAGCAAATGTTAACATGGATGTATATGATTTGGTTTAAAGTTCTGTGCTCATGAATATTTGGGCTTCTTGCAGGTCAATGTAAGAAGATCATTACCTAAAATAAACCATTTGAATGTGGGTTGAAAGCTCTAATCCTGATGTTTATCCTGATCTGTTGGGCTACAATCTGTTTAGGCAAGATAGGCTGGTTGTCTGTGGGTGGCAATTTATGCCATAGAACACCTTTAATGTTCAGTCACCTTAGCTGAGTCCACTTCCAAACTGTTTGAGTGATTAACTTTATAAATAATTATGAAACAGTTTCTCTCAGTAGCTGGGAGCTGGCTCCATCTGCATTAGACTTACTAGGTGAACTTAACGGGTACAAACCACCTGACAAAGTTTGACTTTGAACTGTTTACTATTGTTGTGTGATGCTTGGTGGTGGCAGGGGAGGATGCACCTTTGAGTCTTGGTTCCTCTCAAGGTTTCTTCCACTTGTTCTCGGGGAGCTTTTCCCTTGCCACTGTCACCCTTGGGTTGATCACTGGAGGATCTGACAACTTTAAAGCTGCTTCACGACAGCGGCTATTGTAAAAAGTACTATATAAATAAACCTGAATCTGAACCTTCATCAGATTATTTCACATTCTGATAGATGTGTACTAATAAGGCCACTGTTGTAAGATCTGGGTGGCTTGGGCTCAATTCATATGCAAGTAAGACACAAGAAGCAACATTAAAAAAGGAAATCAAACAGGTGTAATAGATCACTAAACCACAGAGAACCAATGAAACTATAAGATTAAGTAAAGACAATATCACAAAAGAAAACCACATGAACATACTACAACTACCAAACACATGACAGGAAGAACTAATGGACTAACATAGGGACAAGGAACACACAGAACCAGAACATGAATGAAACAACCTTAACAGAACTTAAGACAACAAATACAAACCAAGACATTAGCACAAACTAAACAGGTGTAAGAAGGAGTAGCAAGGAGAAAAGCAAAACCAGGGAGGGAATCAGGCAGGAGGGATGGACTACAAATATTGATATATTGACTACAGATATTTGATATAGATATCAAATTTTGATTACAACTGTAATCGATGGAAACTTACAAACACTCCACGTATATATTACTCCACGTATGTATTACTCCACGTATGTATTGCTCCACATATGTATTACTCTGCATATGTATTACTTTCGTGTGATTTGTAATGATCTAAGTGAACATTGTTGCATTGCTTGTGTATACAAAAACCACTCTGTGAAACTGCCTGTCAAAATATGCAAGAAAATACATTTTAAATGTTTTAGTAATGATGCTTCTTTATGTAATATGGTCAATGGCATAAAGTCAAATGGCACAGGTTTAACTTGGTCCCCACTGTGAATGAATCGTGGAACTCATAAAGGGATCTTTTTATTTCTGTTATTAACAAGCAGGAGCCTCCTATCAGGAACCTATGCATAAAAAATGAGGACTTAATGCTATAACAAAGGAAGGCTGCTTATAATAAGGCGTGTTCCTCAGGATCTTTCTTGTCTAAACTTGCTTTTTGTCAGATCCAGAAAAGGCAGTAATCTATACAAAGTTAATTACTTTAATGAACAGTTCAAACATTGTGTTTCTGCTCCTGAAACCTCTTAAAAATAAACCCTCATCATCACCATTATCACTTTTATTTGATGACATTCTGATTACTAATATAAACTGCATGGCTGATCCTTCCAACCAGCACTTCATATAGTCTGCTCATACCTCCACATCTGCAACTCACAGGGTTTCAAATGATTCACTTTCCTGTCCTGTAATTTCAGGTTTGGTTTCTTTTCAGGTTTTGGTCTCTCTATCCTATACTGTTTTTTTTCTCTCCAGGTCTTTACTGAGGGTGAAGTCTAGTTACTGAAGGCATCTTAAATCCCACAAAGCTGGCAAAAGTTTTTAACATAGCAGCCCCCATTTTGAATTTAACCATTCACATTGGCCAAATACCATCAGACTGGAAAACTCTCATTGTCTAACCTCTTTTTAAAAAAAGTGACCAAACTGACTATTCACTACAAGCCAATATCTACCACACCTTGTATCTCCAATATCTACTACACCTTGTATCTCCAATATCTACCACACTTTGTATCTCCAATATCTAACACACCTTGTATCTCCAAGGTTCTGGAGAAACCAGTCAATAAGCAGCTAAATGGTCCAGGCTTTGGTCAGATTATGGTCATGTTAAGGCTGTTTTGAAAGTTTTAAATTATGTCTGTCTTGAATATTAAACAACATTGCTATGCAATAATCATTGTAAATAATATCTTCTCAGTGACTTGCCTGTTTAATGATGTAAGTGCTAATCGCGAACGTCATAAAAAGCAACTTATTTAAAGTGGTACATGGAACAGCAACAAGGTCAACAAAGCCTGACACACACACTCTTAAATACACTCAGTGTAGACAGGACAGTGACACACACACACACACACACACTCTTAAGTACATTCAGTGTAGACGAGACAGACACAGTGACTCACACTCTTAAATACACTCAGTGTAGACGAGACAGAGACACAGTGACACACACACTCTTAAATACACTCAGTGTAAACGAGACAGCGACACACACATACACACACACTCTTAAATACACTCACTGTAGATGAGACAGTGACAAAATGACACATACATAAATACATTCAGTGTAGAGGAAACAGAGACACAGTGACACACACACACAATTAAATACACTCACACAGAGACAGAGGCGAAACAAATGATTACAAGACAAGAAACAAGACGCGAACCAAGACATGCACACGAAACATGGATACACACAAACACACACAGACACACAAACACAAATGCACACACACAGATACACACAAGATGGGGAGGAGTTGAGGGCAGCCACTGTAACAGCCTGATTAAATTACAATTTTGATTTTCTACCCAAGTTGTCTTTATTTTGGATAACTATGCCTATGAAGGTCGGCGAGCATTGACTGTTTGAACAGCCACAGCAAACATACACTTCTTACTAATACCTAATAACTTTGGGCAGGACAAGACACTGCTGACACCACTATACCTTATTGAGAATCACAGCAATTCACTTGCTAAAGTCTGCATTCTCTCTGAAAATTATGCATGAGTTCTATAAATAATACTTTGGTCTGCTGAGAAATATGTTGGACTTCCTCCAAACACATCAATAATGCATCCACTTGACTTTCTGTATTGATTCTACCAGGACAGCAGGAACAGTAAAGCAGGACAGCCAGGATGAAAAAAAAACTCAGTATGGAATTTCTGTTCTCATGAATTATGTATTGGGTAAGCAGGTTAAAGTCTGTGTGTGCATGGGTGTGTGTGTTTGTTTGTGTGCACGCCCATGCATTTGCAGCACTCTGACTCAAGATGGCTGTTAAGAAAGTCTCTCATCAGTTTACATTAGCAGTCATTGAGTGTGCACACTGCGGGCAGCTCTGGCCATGAACACAATCATTTGCAGGATCTGGGCCAAATGTTCTTGCAAACCTCCAGCTGGTGTATTACATATAGTTCAGAATCCTTCATGTAAAGTATTACATATAGTTCAGAATCCTTCTTCTCTAATATAAAGCTCTTAATAATCTTGAACCTTCTTGCCTGTCCAGTCTTCTTTATAAACCCACCCAGTCTCCCAAGTCTTTGCTAGAATTTCTAGCTTTAGTGGTTCTACTTTTTCTAGTTTTGTTCCATACCTCTGGAATTCTTTCCCCATAGAAGTATGAAGAATTAACATATTGAAATCCAATCTTTTTTTTCACTTGCCTATAGCCTTTCTGTAATCTTCCTCTGATTTCTCCACTTTGTCTTTATTCATTTTGTCTACCCTGTATTATTATGCTGTTTTAATGTTCTCGGTATTATCAATTGTAAGTGTCTGGTTGGTGGTTTATATTATTATTATTATTATTATTATTATTATTATTGTTGTTGTTGTTGTTGTTTTTGTTGTTGTTATTCTTATTATTAAACTACAAGAAAACATTTAAACACTGATGTATTTTCATCATGACCTGTGAGGCCAAACTGTAAATGCCATATTATAAATGCCCAGCTGTTTGCTTTCCTATGGAAAATGTTACCATGGTGATTCACCTAGTTACAGTTGTACTGGTTTAAAAAGCAAGAAGGAAGAGATGGTTATTATCCATTATATGTATGTGTAATGTTTTTGTCGAAGCGTGATTCCTTCTAAATAGGATTTTTAAAAGGGCATGTGTGTCTGATACCTGCATTTTTGTTGAAAACCTAACCTCTGTTGTATATATCTAATAACTGATCTAATTTCCACTTGCATGGCCTCAAATACTGTGAAGAACCACACAGACTCTGACTGTAATCATGCTTTAAGCCTTATTGTGTCATCACAGGTTTTTATGTGAAGTCCAGCCCTTGACTTCTGCTATAGGCTCTGTGCTAATAAACCATCTCTATTCCTGTTCACAGCCCCTGAAGACACTGGAGACAGTTGCCAAAAGAGTCAGAGAAAAACACACCACAGCCTTTGAGTGTAAAACAATGTGTCAGAGAGGTTAAATATGCTTTATCGCTATCAGGGTCTAAATAAGTAGTCAAAATAACATACACTGTAAATTCTACCAATTAGACATGGCTCAAAATTTGATAATAAAGTCTGTCAAATAATCTAGACTGAATAGCACTGACCAATAGGAATGAAGAGTCGGACAGACTCAGAAAGTTAGTGGGCCATAAAATTACATATTTGTTAGTTAGGATAATGCCCGTCCCAGGATTACGTAACCCAGAAGCTTCTGTGAGAGCAGCCATTTTGTACTGGGAACAGTGACCTGAATGAGACGTGAGTGTGATGCTGACATGGCAGCTGTAAAGCAGGCCACTGGGAGCAGTTATTAACTGATGTGCTTGGAGTACATCCAGGCCAGTCCAAAATTAATGAACACAGGACAGAATAATAGCCACAAGCATCCTACTTCAAGACTGGAGGTCATCTTAGCTTCTGAATTCATTTCTTTAATTAGCGCATGCCCTTGCCAGCTAGTGTGCTATTGATGGAAATCTCAAGGGGACGTCACAATCTCTACATGGGTTTGCTCTTCTGGGACCTCATTGCATGTCTATGTGTGTCTGTGTCAATGGCAAGAAGTGGCAGGCCAGGGCATGTAATGTATACCCCTCTATTCTCATAAGATCTCTTTCTAACACACACACACACACACACACACACTCAGTGTATGAATCTCAGGGGAATGTCCTTGCTTGTCATTGTCCACCCTCCGCTCACGCTCAGGTTGTGAGTGAGTGGTCATTTTCGATGAGAGCGTCATCTTGGTTTATTGTCGTGAGAGCCATTGCTCTTCTCATCATATCGCTACCTCACATAGCCAATCATGGCCAAGGACTCCACGATCCTGGCCCCTCTCACTGGAAGGATTCCTCATGAGGAAAGCAAGAGCCTCATGACGCACAACTGTTAAACAAGCAAGAGGTCCCCCTCCCCTACAACAGCTCTCTCATCACATCTCTCTGCCATTCTCTTTTTCCATGTGTTCCTCCTTTATTCCCTCTTCCTCCCCTTTCTCTCTCTTTCTTATCCTCTTTCTTATCCTTTTCTCATTTCTTATTGATGCATGCACTGCTTGGTTTTTACCAGGGAAAGCACACGCATCCCTGTGTCTCCACAGATAATTACATCAGCCCCTCCTTCTCTCCCTGCCTCTCTCCTGCTCTCTCTTGTTTATTCTACTGCTCCCTGTTGTGACCCCTCCTCCTTCTCCCTCCCTGACTCCTCCTCCTCTTGCCTCCATGACTCCCTCTCTCCCCCATCCTCCCTTCACATCCTCCTAGCTGCAGCAGGGGACAGCATCGTTCCGTTCCAAGGTAGGTAGCCCTCCTCTCTTTCTCTTTCACTCTGGTGTGTTGCCGTGGCTCCGGGTTGGGTTGAGAAATGCTGCAGGGCTGGTGAGGGGTTAGAGAGGTGAATCCTGCTGCTAAGTACCTCTCGGAGTTGCTTGTTTCCTGTCCTACTCTTATCAGGCAGTTTAGTAGCTCTGCTGAGAACATCTATGGCTGAAGCCAATGGTCTTGGTGTGCTTATCCTAGAGGAGGGAAAATGCTTTCTATGATAGCATTAAAGGAGATAGCATGTGTGTGCATCTGGGGATGAGTAAGTGTATGTGTGTGAGTGGGTGGATGAGCATGTTTGTGTGAGTGGGTGGATGATGGACAGAGATGGAAGGAAGGAGGTGGGTTCCTGAGCAGCTGCTTTCATCCCAGAGAGCTAATCCCCCCCTGCAGCCTGTGAATCTGTTTCACCATCCCAGCCTTCTCTTCCCCCACTGTCCTGTGCAGACACTGGCTCTAAACTCACTAAGGACAGAGTCCGGGGGAGCAGCCAACAACATTCAGCCCTGGAGCTGAGATTCTGCACTCACTCTACTTCGCGAACGAACTCCAGACTCGTGACGAGACAGAGACAAATGTGCTCTCCCTGTCATTTGAGCAGTAGGTTAACGGGAAAGGAAAGATTCTGTTTGTGAAAGCCTTCATCCTGACCAGTCATGTAGATAGACCTGCTAATGAGCCCGCTGACTTCGCCTAACTGAAGCTACGCTCGCAACTCTTCAGGTGTGATTGGCAGAAAATGTCTATGAACTGTGATTGCTCTCAGTGGCCACCAGTGTTCCCCAGCTTAACGATCCCCAGGGTCCACCCCCCTTAACGATCCCCAGGGTCCACCCCCCTTAACGATCCCCAGGGTCCGCCCCCCTTAACGATCTCCAGGGTCCGCCGCCCTGCCGGATAGCCGTACCTCTGCCTCTCATTAGTTCTGACCTGTGTGAAGCAGATGAGCGGTTGCTATGTGAGCTCAGTGAGAGAGCTCAGCCGGAGCTCCAGGCTTCTCCAGTTAAGCAGCAGAAATCTTCCTCCAGGATACATTACCACTTAGACATAGCAGGAAAACGAACGCCCCCCCAGGTGCAATGGAGGATCATCCCGAAACCCTGATGAGTACATTCTCTTTGCACATGTGTATTGCTGTAAACTAGCCAGAACACTTTATTGAAGTTTTTACACAAACCCTCCTGTCCTTCTGTCCTACTACACACTTGTATATATTGAGATTAACTTTCTAGGAGGGAACATGGAGTCTGACAAAACTAGGTGTCACGCTAATATGGTGTTATTTTTGACCAAAGCATGAGGTTTGACTGTTGGACAGTCAGAGTGTTCAGAGGACGCACTGGGTCTAATGTGTTCCAATGAGAATGTCCTTATCAACCCCTCAGAATGGCGCATGCAGGCTGGTCCTGCTTGGCCGATTTGAGGTGACAGGTGTTGGAACCCAAATAAATCATGCACCTGCTGGTGCCAAGGGCAACCGCATCTTTTATTAGCCTTGTTAAAAATCCATTAATGAGAGAAGATGGGCTCATGGTGTCCAGGGTGTGGGCAGTAAACAAGCCATTCTGGCTCTACTTTTGTGCAGGGGTGTATTTTTCTGCACCTACGTTAGAGCGTAAGGGCCGGTCTGTTAGCCTTGCTGGATCCTGGGAGTTCTATTGTGTTGACTGACAGTGTTTCAAGGTGATGTAGGGAAATGTGTGTGTGCTTTATATATATATATATATATATATATATAGTGTGTGTATCTGTATTTGTATACATATGTTCATATGTATGTGTACATGTCATTTTTTTTAAAGGAGACAAAAGCAAAAGCAGATCGAACCAGTGACACACAATTATAAATGTCTACTGTAAACACCCATATAAAGTCTTCCATCAAGATGGATAGGCCTGAAATCCCATACCAGTATTTAGGTTTTAGCAGCTCAGCCTAAGACAAAGACAAATGATTCGACCCTCAGGATACATCCGGGCAACGAGGAAACAAAAGTCATAAATATCATGAGCAGCCAAGGCCTCGTGGGAAATGTAGTTGAACAAATGATGTCAGTGTCAGATTACAAGGAGTGTTCCAAGGTCAGAATGACCCAGAGAGAAGGATGAGAGAAAGATGCGGTGCACATAGGTCCAGTGTTTAGAATATATATATATATAGAGATATATGAGAGCTATGGCTTCACAGTGCTGTGCAGCACATATGTCCTTGTGTGTAAGATTAACCTATGGCACCCAAAACCCTGCACCATACCATGTTTATTTAGTTTATGATGAAAATCGAGATACTGTATATCATGCTTACATATACTGTTTTACATATACTGTTTTACATATACTGTTTTGGAAGTAAATTGTGCATAATGATCTTGTGTATTTCTAAGATAAGACCAGATTTTGTGGCCTGTCCCATCCTTTTCTTGTTAGTACACAGGTCACATATACATATTTACGTATATCACATATACATATTTTGCTCTGGAAACCTTGCTCTGGAAACCTTAGAATATTTGAATCTCTCTCTCTGTCTTTATATATATATGTACTGTATATATATATATATATATATATATATACAGTACACACACACACATTATATAACTGTGTAATACATACAGCAAGCTCACACCTCTCATGCCAGCTTTGTGACACACATCACTAAGCAACGGAGGAGAGATCCTTGGGGAATGCAGCCAGCCTAGAGACTTTGTAACTGCCCTGTAGTAACTCCCAACCACACATCCAGACAGACAGACAGACAGACACACACTCACACTCAAATGTGATAAACTTTGATTCAATTCCATCCTGTTTCCTGAGTTACTAAGGCTGTTACACACACAAAGAGTTCATGTGATCTCCTCAGCATGCAGTTTATGCGCGAGTGACTTGAGTGAGCATGACCAGACCTTCCAAAAATTCGATCATGCTGTATTCCAATCCTCCCTCACACAGATGTGTGAGAGCAAGAGCCTTCATGCTTCCATTACTGTACTAAAATATATAGAGCTCTTAGCAGTGCCATGCTAATAGTGGCTTATTTGTAGGATAACTAAAGACTTGATTTTTATCGCGCTATATTTCAACAAGAGCATTTTAAACTCCTGTGCCAATAAGACTATAAGATTACATAATCAATAATAGCTTAAACATATTCTACCCAAAAATGTATACTGTGTTCCTCCACAAATTCAATCTCAAAGAATCCCATTAAACTAAATGTACTATAATAAAAATATATTGCAATACCCATTTCCGCTTGAATATTTCTCCCTGTTTCCTTGCATCCAGCCTTTCTGTGTTCGCTAGAGTAACTACTCTTTTCAGCTGGTTATAGAGCCATAGACATCTTGACATATTCTTTTGTGGTATATCCTTAAGGTAGACATTCATACATGTGCTACCGACACCAGACAGTGGAAGGAAGTCTTTCCACCTGATGCTGATCTAGGCCTCACCATGTGCTTGAACACTTCTGCTGATCACCCAAAATGTAGCTGACACACACACCCTATTTTATGAACACAGAAGCAATTACACTTACAACACTTAGTTTGATCTAAGCCGTATCTGCAGACAGCTGAGAGATAGAGCACCCCAGTGAGGGAGCAGGCCGCACCTGCACAGGATAAGTCTCAGTTCCATTTCAACATTTTACATCAGCATTCAATGAGAATGCGCTGATGTGACAATCCAGAATAATTGAATGGTTTTGGTGAAAGCTAGAAATAATGAGCATCAACATCTCGGCAAAGTGGATTCACAGCTAGCTAGGAACATTAATTTAATTCACCCAAGGGGAATGGCACACAAATACAGAGTAACAACTCTCTCACACATACACTCTCTTACTCTTCCTCTTTGACGTCTGGCCATCACTTTTTGTGGGAGGCTGAACTGATTATTTATAATGTAAAAATAGTTTAAATTGCTTTTGGTTCCCACATTAATGTCTTGGCATTCTTATGACAAGAATACCCTTTCTTTAAGGATGGTGTTGCAAAACATTACAGATGAACAAGCAGCACTGTGGATGCCTCCACAACACACACCCTGCAGCTTCCCATGATGGTAGAGTCAGAAGAGATTAATTATTACTAAAGGCCAAGCTTATCCTGAAAGGTGGGCTCGAGGACATTTTGAATGTTTTATGAATCTAATAAGAGGGAGAAAGGCAAAAGCAGACAAAAGCCCTCCCGCTCCATCTCCTTCTCTCTCTCTCCCATTGCAAAACCTACCCACACACCTCCCACACACTCTGATGTTATGACTGAAGGGGCAACAACAGTATCCCAGAATGCACCAGTGCTTTGAGTACAGACAATAAAATGTACCAGGAATCTGAATTATGGGAATTTTACTGTATAATATCTAATAAACACAAGCTTGCACATCAGCGGTCTCATATTAGTAGTTTCCAAATGGACCTTTGCTTAATAGAAAGCTATGACTCACAGTATCTATTGGTATCAGTGGATGCAACGTTTGTTTAAATAATATTTATAGCAGTTTTGTGCATCTCAGTGTGCACCCACGAGTTAATCATAAAAGTCCATTTAGGCTCATTCACAGAACAGTAAAACGGATTAGGTGCAGCAGAGAATCCAAGGAGTTATGTGGGTTTCTAGTATAGTGACTCAGTCAGTGATCAGTTTAGGTTTACTATATACATCTCTTCTTGACGAGCGTCGTCCTATAACCAAGTAAATCTCATTTGTGGGCTTGTGTTGCCATTATAGCATTGAGAAGAGAATCAGAGAGAAAGAGAAAGCGAGAGAAAATTGGACATTTCAATTTCCTCTCTATGTTTAAATTTTGTAACTTGAGCTCAGGATAACTCTATATTCCAAGATAAAATTTGCGCCCATTCGTCTGACTGCTTCAAGCGCCAACTGCAGTCTTTTTTTTATACTAACGTTCTTGTTTGTCGCCATGGTGACCAAGTCTCCTACCCGCTGTAGCTTATCTAGCTATGTAAAAACACCCTTCTCCAACTATCCCACCCCATCCACTACTACGGATACACGAGCCCGTGTACACTCGTGTTTTCGTGACCCTCTTAAAAAGACTTGGGTCGATATCGCTCCCCTACCTTATATGATTAGTTTCTTTCTTTCTTTTTACTCAGCTGAAAAATAACTCCGCCCTTTAAAATTCGTGTGTGGCTTCCGGCAGCTTGCGCTGGAGCTGTATTTGCTTTTTCCTCAGTCATTGCCATTTTCTCTCCTTTTTGCCAGAAAATGAACGTGGCGTAGCTCAGTATGTGGTATTTTGCCGTGTCACATGTTTTTTTCTCATGACAGAAATAGATAAAATGTTTCAGTGTTTTGGTCTCGCTCTTTTCTCTCGTTTCCTCCCCTGATTACTCGTTTACGCGGAGCGCTGACAGATTTGGGGCTCCCCTGAAGAAGGAAGCCAGCGAGGCGCGTCTGCACGCGTTGAGCCTCAGCAAGGCCAACACGAGGCTTCCCCAAAACATGTCCACCCAGAGCCCTCAAAAACACTCATTATCACCACCACAAGGGCTGCACGATCAGCGGGGAGGCCGACCAGAATCCTATCATTGCCTAATGTAATGTTTTATAAGACGGAGCCCTACTCGCTGATTATGTAATGGATGTAAATGAAATACACCGCGGGCGCTTCATCTCTAGAGTGATTTAAATTGCTTTGCAGTGATTTTCTCTAAAATGCTGCTTGGGTGGATTGGTATCTGTATTATCTTTTTCTATATGTGAAAAATTACAGAGAGGCTTCCTGCTTATCAATAAATTATTCAAACCAGTTAGCTCCATTCCACACCTTTCAAGGTTTGCTCTGAAACAGCTCCTGCCTTTGGCCCACTCTGTACAGTGTGCTATCAGTTCTGAAATAACAACCAATCCGGTTGTTCTGTGTACTATAATTGCTTATGCAAATATAAAAGAGCAAGATTCCCTGTATGAGGTATGAACAATAACAGATTTAATGATAATGATGCATTTGCTCAATTTTAAAATTGTTTTAGTGTTTTGCTAAAAATGGAAAGACACTCGTTTAAAAACATTCATTACATGCAAAAAACAAACTGAAACATTTCATTCTTAATGACAATTATGCCAATATTTTGTATTAAATTGACAAATTTGAGGCAGCTCAGTTGCTGATCTTGCTTTGTGGACTGTGATCTGTCATATTCATCAGAGCAGTCCATCTCTTCAGGAGTTACTCAACGCAGAGTGAGACAGGACCGAATGGGAAAAACACCTGTCATAGTATTTGACGAAGTATTAAAAGTTTTCTGTCATGAGTTTTCTCTTACTGACTATAACTTGTACAACTACATCCTTGAAGAATAAATGAACAGTATTTTTATATTTAAATGAGAAAAGTAAAACATCATAGGACAAACATTCAATCACTCACACTTTTAGCCAATTAAACAATTTTGATTATATTGTATACCATCTCTTGAAAGAAAAACTTCTTATGAGATACTATACAGGCTAATTAATAAAGCCAAGACAAAACAATTAATATAAGTTTTAAATTTAAGAAAAAAATGAGTAACAAAATTATTTTAGCTCCTTAAAGTTTTACCTATAAATGTCTCTAATCATTCTTTAAATCTTTCATTTATTTTTGTCTATTCCATTCTATTCTACCCCTACCCTCTTACATCTGTTGTACAAGAGCTGAGTGTGGGCTGGGAGCAGCTCAGTGGTGGCAGCCTCATGTGCTGGAGGACAAGGAGGATAAACAGAGTGCAGGACAGTTTCTCTCGGTGCCTGCAGTACTAAGTGCTGTGGTCTCTGTTTAAGGGACTGCTAACGACAAGAGCAGGAATCTCAATCTGTTTCTGTTTAGCCAAGAGATCAAGGACACCATGAATGTCACAGTCAGACTCAACAAGGAGTTCTGAGTCCTTCTAGTCCCAAGAGCTCACTAGTGGATTACTAGATGCTTTGATCAATATCCCTGCACACAACCCCTTCTCTCCTGCCACACACACATACATACACACACACACACACACACACACACACACACACACACACACACACACACGTGTGTGTATGTGTATGTTGTATGTATGTAGGCACATGTATATACACACACTTAATCCACTTGACCAACATATACATAACCCATGAATGACTTCAAGGTGGACCTTTTCATTTGCTGCATTAACCTTTACTTTATCTCATTAAACTAAAGACACAATTTCCCTCACCAGCAAACACAATTGTTAAATGCCCATCTAAACCTTTTGGCTTTTAACACAGGCAGCCAGATTACTGACAGGGACACTCTCCTTCTTAGTAGGTGCTCATAAATAATGTCGGAAATTAGGGATTACCATGTAAATAACACAAAATAAATACCGTAATAAATAAGACACTGTAATATATTCCAATTTACCTCAAGATCACACCATACTGGAAAACCAAATGAGGGAAGAGTAAGTTATAAAAGGACTTTAAACCTTATATAAATCATGTTCTGTAGCTAGTAATCTAGTAATCTCCACCAGCTGTAATTTAGATTATCTTTGGCTTTTGTGTACTGTCACGTTCAAACCCTCTCCTTCGCTGCTCAAGCTGTTGATAGGAGCAGGCAGTATGCTGTAATGAAGGTGTCCTGCCACTAGATACTGCTGCCTACCAAACCAGCACACCCTGCATCTAGGAGTCCATCAGAGCACATCTCTCTCTGCATCTCACAGAGGGACAGCAACTTCCCAAAGCATATAGTGAAAATGGTTATCTGTAATGTAGGAGGTTGCTGAAGTGACCTATTTCTGAATGCCGGGGTCATTTGGATAAGAATGGAGATAAGAATTGCATATCGACAAGGATGGTCAGTATTCTGAGTACAACAGTTATGTGAATAATATGGACAGGCACTTCAGTGACTGTGTAATGCAGGCTGGCTGCAGTTCCATGGGTTATATTACACACAGCACAAAGGCCAGCAACACTAGTGTTCTTTTTTTTATTTTACAGAAGGTGCTGCTGAGGCACTGTGATAGAACCTGAGCACATATCCACAAGCACTCTCCCTTCAGCTTGTTAATATAGGCTAGTTTTTCAAACACAGATGAAAGCTATCATCACACTTCAAGAATGGGTTTGTTTGGGTAAACCCTTGGTAAAGAGTGAAGGGACATCACTGTATGATTATGACTCCATGCTTCACCCTGCTGCCTTTAGTCCTCCCACCCCACTGCTCACTCAATCTCCTTAGCATTTCCCTCTCTTTCAAGATCACTTTTATTTCATTCCCATCACCCCAACCCCTCCTTTTCTCATTTTCTCTATATTTCTCTCTCTTTCTTTCCCCCTGTGGGTGTCCCAAGCAGCCCTAATCCTTCATTTAATTTGCAGCGATAAAATGAATGTGTGTTCTGAGGGGAAGGATACAGCCTGGCCAACAATGTTATGCCATTCATTTAATAGCTGCATAACTTGCTACCGGACGTATAAGTGTAGTCTGCAGTGCCAGTCCACTGCCGCAAACATGCCCTGATGCTCATTTGATATATGGTATGTGCTCTAGCTGCTTTGGGAACAGCACCTCAGGTCAAGCAGCAGATAAGCATTTGCCAACTGCTGTCTGGGGCTCAAAACAATGAGAAATTCAGGGAAATTTCTCTAACACAACTAGTGTCACATATTTTTTTCAAAGCTCCCCATCATGTATTATGTTATACATAAATATACCATCTCAAAAATTGTTAGTCTTACATTAATTCATACCTTTTTCTTCAAGTGGAGGACAAATTTCTCAATATATGGCTAAGAGGCTACTGAGAGGAGGAGTCGTAGGAGGTGTCACTGGAGGTGTCTGCTCCTAATCAGTGCTCTTTGACGTCAGGCTGGAGATAATGAAGGACCAGCTGTAGCAATCCCTTCTCTACTAATCACATGTCGCTCATGCCTTATTCAGATCAGCAAAAAACAGATGACAGATTTTGGCTAAGAAGAAAACATAATAGATCAGAATAGCTGTTCATTCTTAGCCAAAAAATATTTGGTTGGGTTGCTATCTTATAATTGTGTGTTTCAATACAAGTTCAGCATGGATTTAATAAGAGTTATATACTGATTGGTGGAGGGCATCCTGTGGAAAGGAAAAGCACAGCGAATCCTGTCTTGGCAACAGCTTTACCATCATTTGATTAAAGAGAAGAAAATTCACTGAAGCTGTAACAAAGGAGAAGTTTGGAGAGAGCTCTCTCTCTCTGTGTGTGTGTGTGTGTGTGTGTGTGTGTGAGAGAGAGAGAGAGAGAGAGAGAGAGAGAGAGAGAGAGAGCAAGAGAGGTCACTGTATTTACATACAGAGATTTTTGTCTGCTTGAATGAGCTCATTTAGATTTAATTTTCTTTCAATTAAAGTTTATTTGCACCTTAATCTACATTAGATATGATCTGAGCAAAACTTTCTGTGCATGCGAGGACCTTCATTTATTCTTAGTTTACATAGCATTTTGCTACTATAATGAAGTCTTTATTAATTGTTAAATTACTTGCAAACAATTTGACATCTGCAATGTATAGTGAAATAGTAAAATCAGTGCTGATTTGAGAGTCAGAGAGATTTTGGTCAGTGCTTACCTGACCAAAACTGTTTCTGGTCCCGTTTTATTAAGAGTACACCACGCACTGAACAGAATGAAATCCCACTCTAGTTTGACTGAGGCTTTAATATGAAGTTTTTTTTTTATTTATCAACATACAAATTAGATTACTAGAGTAGTATTAAACTCCTTGTAAAATGTAGCTAATACACTCAAGGGAAACTTATATTTTTACAAGAGTAAAGTTATTACATTTTTATATCATCATCATTCACCTTCTCTTGAGTATCTACTCTTAAGATTCAACATTATTATCTTAAATATTATTTTGCTGGGTCATTCTGATTGAGGATAAAATAATTTATCAGCATCTCCATAATCAGTGGAGTCCAGTAATTTGTCAGCCTGTGATTTTTAGTGGGGAGAAACACTGAAGGAGACTGCTGTATCCTAGATGCCTTAGCAATTCCAGTGCCACATTTTAATTAGAGCTGCAGTGTTTGTGTTTGCATGCGTCTCAAGAGAGGGGTCACAGCAGCACAGTGCATTACAGATCTTCTGGACACTCATACGCTGGCAGTTTCCAAAGTCTGTGTTCACTCTGATGAGACACATGGGGCTGGCAAGAGAAAAACCCCGCTGAATTCTGGGAGGAGGCCTCCATTTTGTTGTCCATTTGTGGCAACATACTCCTGCCTCACAGAAACCTCTTTTTGTGTTCACGTGCCACCTGGGCTCCTTCTGAACCTCACATATGGGCACTGCCAGACCAGTGTGCAGATAGTTTCATTAGAACAGACGTCAAAAACACTCAACTGGTCATGTATCACAAGCTCTCTGTCTTCTCTGTCACTCACACAGAGTACAGAGACAGCAAAATGTATGAGACAAGCAGCTTCAAGACAGCTTTGTAAATAAAACTCCTTCTACACTTCAGCAGAGAAAGATCGTATCCATCTTTAAATGTCATATGAGCTTTTAATGCCCATCCCTGTTCAAAAGACATCACTTGACTTAATGTGGTATGGTCATGAATGGCCACATTTTGTGAGGGATATTCAAAGTTCATTTTTTAAATTAAGAGGCTCAAGGTAGAGCAATCTGATCTCATCTCAGCAACTTCTGGGACGTTTGATCTGAACATAGACATTGACAAACCCTTATAATTGATGGTTCAAAGCAGGCAAAGAAGCTCTGTTTCAAAAGAAAAAGAAAATCTTCCATTTACCATATTCACCATAACATTAGACTTCAACTGTTCGACTGTCCAGTTTTCCATATTTCTCCTTATAAAAAAAACCAGGCAGTGCTGACAAGGGCAGAATACAGAGCTTCCAGAAATGTCAGAATTTACATCCAGGGGACATGAAGTCAACAAGTGTGTGTGTGTGTGAGTGCTACAGAGGCCATGACATTTTCACTTTCTTCTTTTTCTTTCTTCTGTCTCTTTTAAGTCTAAGAGGCAGCCTTCAGAATCACAGTTTGCATTATTTATGCCCTCCCGTTGTCCTGGTTAAGCGACTCTGGGAAGACAGCTATAAAGCAGTATCATGGTTTTCCGCCATCATCTTCAGCAACAATAACATGAAAAGGTCAATGAATTTATAGTAACTGAGGTGTCACTAGACTTGTAAGTTGGAAAATATGCTCAACATCTTTAATGGTTTCTAAAACTACAAGCAATTTCAGGAACTTATTAAAAGCCTGTTATGTACAAATTCTTCTTCTTCATATTAAGAAACAGCCATTATGCTGACACCTGGTGGCCTGGATGTTTCAAATATTCTGTACTAAATCTATTTTAAACATTGCCGCCTCCATGTTAGGAAGAATAAACTGGTTTCATTGGGGGAAAATGAACTTTCACTTTCGTAAATATTGTTAACATTTTGGTAGTAAAATGATTTTAAGTGGTACCATGTATAAACATGCGGTAGATAATGTAGACTAGTTATCTGGATATTAGCTACTGTACGATTTATGTCACCTAGATGAACTCAAACCTGTAGATTTTAACTACATACCTATTTGGTAATTTCAACACTTTAGTAACATGTATAGCTCAATACAGAAGAAATAGTAAAACTATTATATGATTAGCAGGCTAGTTTGCGTTACTGAATGGGACAAAGCACCACTTTCAATGATGCGGTCATGTCAGACTGCGACATTGAGTTTGTCTTGTTGAAAGGAGAATGACCTTTGGTGATCCGCTATATGGAAATTACCACTGAGAATCGTGTGCACACTGTAGCTTCATAAAAGCCCCGTGCTTGGCTTTGAAAATTAATTAAACTTACAAATCTGTGAGCTTCGAAATGAGCAGAGACCAAAGCTGGAACTACCTACCAAAACGCTCTTTGTTCATACAAATTAAACAGGGATGTATATTTGCATAATACATCCTTTGCACATCCTTTTGAGACTTCTGAAGTACTTGAAATCAAGTTGATTCCAGACTTCAAAACACAGTGGACAGCGGGAAATTACAGCAGCGTGACCGTTCTTTTAACGAAGGAATTGTTTCGCAAAGTGATCAAAGCAAGGCACGATCACCCACAAACGCTTTCTTTTTTCATCCCCTTTCTTTTTGAGCCGTTTGCTAGACTAGTTTGACGACCACACCTGCTCCTAATACGCATAAAATGATGTCCTTTTCCAATACTGGAACTGACCGTGAGGTGAAGAAACAGGTTAGTGAAGTATTCATTAAGCATTAAATTTAAAATCACAGCGATTTAATGGCATTCGCCACCTTTAGCCTCGCCGATTTAAATGCGTGGGGCATAAATAATTCATACTGCCTGAGTAACGGGAATGCTTGGAAGTTGTAGTAACCCTGCTAACAGCGTAATGGAGTAGTGTCTGTTTTCATCGTCCACTTTAGCTACAGGTACCTTAATGACTAAACCCAGTCAAGACTCTATTTAAGATACATCAGTGTTGAAAATCCTGTAATGGCTGTGCTCCAAAGATCAAAGCAAACTAGCCAAGTGTTCTGCCACTTCAGGATACTACAACGTGAGTTTCTACTGTGTCTTTTCTGTCTGAGCTGCTGCATAGCACTGTCGGATGGAAAGAACACGAGATTGAAAGGACATGAGATTTGTGATTTAGATTTAAACGGGCCGAAGTGCGACAAGGGAGTAATGGTGTTGTGTTTGTGACGATACAGCAAACGAGAAGGAACAATAAACACTAGAAGTGACAAAGAAGCTCCCAGTTACTTCTAGCAGGCCCAAAATTTGTCCGGATGTCAGTTGTTGTTTTATTGGGCCACGTAATCAAGCATTACGACAATTATGCAAACTCAGCTTCTGATCCAATAAAAATATGCTAGGAGCTGCTTCCTCATAGAAAATATAAACTTTCTTTAACTTTAACATATGGAAATAAATAAATGAATTAAATCTTAAATCATTTTTGATTATGCAGTATATGATGTACCTCTGTTGGTGGTGTTTGGAATACACTGAACACAATAAAAAATAATTGTATGAACCTTGCATATAATGATGCATTTTCCTTTGAATAAATAACCAAATTATCAATTTTAAAATCTTGTTTAGATTGCAGCGTTCATGACAAAGCAGTCGTCCTTTAAAGGACAATGTTGTTAACTAGGATGCTATCTTATAACTGTTCTTTAGAGAACCTTTAAGTTTGGTTATTAGTTAATGCAATCTGAAATTGTTTAAAACTAGTCTAAATCAATAAACAGAATGCAAGTATCAATACATAAGGTGAACAAAAGAGTTGCTCTTTGTAGAGGTCAGTGTTTAGGATTGGTCATACTTTTCTTAAGTTTAACATCCAGTACTTGATATCTGACAAACATCAACCCTTTCATTAGGCAGTCAGAAATATTTAAGATTGTGTGTTTGTAAGTGTACATCACTTATACATACACTGGAGATCAAAATTAGAGAACAACGCACAATTTCCTAAATGTCAAGGTCATTGTGTAGACCTATGTGAAATTATTGTAACAGGAGTGAAATAGCAGTATTTTAAGCTTATTTCATAAATTGTATATATTCTAAATCACAGCATAAAAACTTAAATGATATAATTGAAAAAGAACACTGTCAAAATTAGAGAACACTTTCAGATACCTGCAAGTTATTGGTGTTAATAACCTAACTTTCCAGTTTTCACTGACTTTGCAAAAAATAGTGAGCCGTTCCAAAGTGGCTGAAATCCTCCGGCAGCAGGTTGTCCAGATGAAGGCCAAAGGAGTGACGCTGCAGCCATAGAAAGAGAAGCTGGTCGTTCCAAGTCTGTGATTTCTAGAATATTGCATCTTTACAACTCATTCAAGTCCCCCAAGAAGGCTGGTCACCCACGAAAGACAAAAGCAAGAGAGGACAGGATAATGCAGAGAATCTCCATGGGTAATCGGTTCAACACTGCAGCTGGAATCGCTCGACAGTTCAGCACTGAACAGGGTAAGGATCTGTCTCTTCATACAGTGTCTTGACGTTTAAGAGCATTTGGACTGAAAGCCCACTCTGCAGTAACCAAACCTCTCATTAGCAGAAAGAATCAAAAAGCTAGACTCACCTTTGCTGTGGAGCATGTTGTGTGGACAGAGGAGAAATGGTCTAGAGTTCATTTTAGTGATGAAAGCAAGTTTAATTTATTTGGGTCTGATGAAATCATTATGTTCATCAACAAACTGGGGAAAGACTTAACCCAAAGTGTGTAAAGAAATTATTGAAAGGTGGAGGAGGAAGTGTAATGGTTTGGGGATTTTTTTCGGCAGCAGGAGTTTGACCTCTCATACAGCTACATGGAAGAGTGAATGCAAGTGTGTACAGAACCTTCTTCAACAACACGTGGTTCTTTCCTTGCATTCATCACTCAATCAGCCAGCAATTTTCATGCAGGACAATGGCCCCTGTCACACAGCAAAATGGGTAAAGCAGTTCCTTGAAACTGAAAACATTGAAACAATGAAATGGCCAGCCCAGAGTCCTGATCTAAACCCAATAGAAATCCTTGGTGACAAAGTTATGGCCAAGAAACCCACAACAGTCACAGAACTTTGGAAGAGACTGGAAAAAGAGTGGACCAATATCACACTAGAGCGGTGTGAGAGACTAGTGATGTCCTGTGGCTGCAGATGTGCTGAAGTCATTCAAAGCAAAGGCATGTACTGATTACTAACTGTTGTAACCTTAAGAAAATTTAGTTGTAATCTTTCTCTGTACTACAGTCATTACTGTTCTCTAATTATGATCATCATGTTGTTTGCAAAATAAAGGTTTCATGTTGATAAACTTTGGTTATTTTGTAAAACACTGTTCTAGTGGCAAGGTATACCCCGTATAAAAAAAATCCTTCAAATATTGATCAATGTAGATTACATTATTTCTGAAAAAAATCAAGTGTTCATACATTGTTCTCTAATTTTGATCTCCAGTGTACATGAAAATCTTAGTTATGTTTAATATATATTTGTAGGCTAAAATAGTGGTGAAAGTATAAAATATTCTCTTCCTTTCATCCTGATTCATTTGTCTGTCAGTTGTTTTTCTAAACACTTTAAAGCCCTGCATTACAAGCTTGATGTTTATTGGAGAATTTGAGTGTTTGATGGAAGAATGCTGCATCTGCCATGACTGTCCTTCAGGTGAAACACTTCAATAACATTCTGTCAACATTCCCTCACCAACTATATATTCAGTAACACAAACATTTTATTCCTAGTGGCATGAAGAGGAGTTTATTATTTCTTATTTATTCCTTGATTTTTATGTCTTTTTTTCATGGACCTTTTTAGTATCCTCATTTTGCAGTACCCTTGATTGATGCTTCATGATCTCATTTTGAATGTACTACGAGTTCAAATGCCCTCAAATGCCATTGGACAATTAAAAATGGCACTTATCATGAAGTACTAATAGGTGATTTTGATCCAGTTATAGAATTATCCCTCTCATAATGAAAAATCAAACAGGGTTATCTGCAGGGCAGTTTAAGGGGCGTCACCGTGGGAGTGTTAACAGGCTCGTTATTAGTGCTCCAGCAAAAATCTGTGCACATATAAGGTGATACAGTAGAGACTGAAGCAAAGCGACTACACTGTATTATCCCATGGATGCCTTGATTAGCTGCTGTTATCTGCCCTTGGGTCTCCTGTGGGGAGAAGGCTCATCTGGTATTGGTTATGGGTCTGATGTATGAACTCTATGAGTTAGGCTTTTGTTGAAAGGGACACCACACTATAAATAACTCTCTCTTTACATTGAACTTGTACAAGGCTCAGGCTATGTTTTAGTCTTATTTTACTAGCTATCTATATTGTCCATCTGTCAGTTAATCCATTAGTTCATCTATCTGTATTCTGATTTCACTGTGTACTGACCAGTCCATAGAACCAATCATATATCTTTACAGAAACTGATTTCTTATCACAAGATCTCTGAAGATGTGCACAGATTTTTGATAACCTTGAATTATTGCCACAAAATTAACATCTAGATAGAGACACCTGTGGGGACTGAAATTTTCTTTACATAGTTCTTTATTGTCTTATCTGCTTCCTTCATTAGGTTATGAAGATGTTTTTTTCATTGCCCTAAAAGGCTGTGCTAAAGTATGACAAAGCCTAAAGGATTATTCTGTTTTATTGGGCTTTAAGGTGATATTTCTTTAAACATGAAACTCAGAAGCAGGATTTAAAATTAGATTTCTGTGCTCTAGAGCTGTTGAGCATCTCTCTCTCACTCTCTCACCCTCACACTTTCTCTGTCACCTTCTCTATATTTCTCACACTCTTTCTGTATAGTATAACAAAGTAAGTAAGTAAGTAAGTAAATATTTATTTATATAGCACTTTTCCAAGTGAAACTACAAAGTGCTGCACACAGTC
>JAOYMR010000003.1:7561562-7578396 GCA_025802075.1 Tenebrosternarchus preto
CTTTAGAACCAGATAGCCGAATATCCAGTGGAAGGTTATTCCAAAGCTTTGGAGCGCATACTGAAAAGGCGCAATCAAACTCATAGATACACTTGTGGGGAATTTTTTTCTTTTCTGTTTTTCCTATAACCTTGGCTTTTCTTTCTAATCTGTCATTGTATAATAAAGCTGAGGACTGGTTATTGGTTATCAGACCTTCAAAGGGTTTCTCAACAGGATAGATATGAGCCCAGATGTGTTGTGTTCATCCTGAGAGAACTCCTTAGTGATTCTCATGCTCTGTGTGACTTCAAGGGGGTTTTGTTTAACACCAGGGGTTCTGTGCCTCCCCTCAGAAACTCTACTCTCTCTTGCCCTGTGTGACTCAGGGAGGGGGAACAGTTAAGCAGGTATAAAGAACCACTTCACAATTTGTACATTAGATCTGGACTGAGCTCAATAAACAACACTCTGCTTCAACCTTCAGTTTCTTCTGACTCCTTCTGCACAAAATAAAATTCACCACACTCCCCATAAAGTATATTTAATATATACACTCATTGAATCTGTAATATATCTCACCATCTTCCTTGTTCTCACTGACACAAATTAAGTTCCTATGACAACCTCTTGTAACATTTTACTAACTTTAAAGAATTCAGAATTAAGAGTTGGTGGAATAACACCATATGAGGAATATGAGTTGGTGGAATAACACCATATGAGGAATATGAGTTGGTGGAATAACACCATATGAGCGACTCATTGTTTGCCTATTGCAGCAGAATAACGTCTCCTGATTTTTCTACTGATATCATAAACCTAGGTTAACCAAAGTGACTTACAATTGTGCTTTGTTGTCTTCATAGAAGAAATCCTTATCCTAGTAAATTCGACCAGAGTCTAATGAGAACATTAAACTATAATCCTGTCAGAGAGAAAATACACAAGCAAATAATTATGTACATTTTAGCATATACATGTAAAGAAGTAAGTGAAGTATTGTGGTTGATCAAATCTGTACAGAGAGTGGGAGATCGTTCCACCATCTGGGTGCTAATACTTCTGTATAGTCTTGACACATGTCTTCCCTGTCTGTTGAGGGATGGTGTTGCAAGACGTGCTGTACTTGAGGCATAAAGGGTGTAAGATGTGTTGTGCGGTGAGATAAGGCTTTCAAGTAGGAGGGAGCAGGTCCATTTTTGGCTTTGTAGACAAGTGCCAGGGTTTTAAATTTGATGTGACTATAGGAAACTGTATTTACCTCAGTGTTGAAAAGGCAGAAGTTCAGAACTGGTTATTCCATTTCTCCGTTCTCCTTTTCTGTGCTCCAGTGTTACATACACAAGTATATAATCATGTGGTTAATATGCAATTTATGTCTAATGATGTAGCAAGAATAGAGGGCAGTTATTAGGCTTCCAGGTGGAAAGTGTGTGATGTCAGACCACCAGACCAAAGAGACAGAGATACAACCCACATTTGCCTTCCTGACCATGTTATTTCTGTTGTTTTTATGATAGTGTTTTTTTTTAAGTAGAGCTGTACACTATTGTCATTGTGATCATTTAAAATATTCTTTTCTTTGTTATATTCAAGATAACTGTAGCTTGGGCATGTTGAAAATAATCAATTTTATCTAACATCTTAATACAGTGTGTGTGTCTCTGCATGCATGCACACATCTGACCATGTCTGTGTGCACACATTGTCTAAACCCATTATCCTCACTTTGCCCTAAAAGCGTTCTTGTTCAACAAGCAGCTGCACTCCAAACTCTGAACAGAGCAGCATTAGTTCAGCTAATACAGCCCAGTGTTTTCAGCACAGGAGGTCTTTCTAGCAGGGCCAGCTGCTACCCTTGGGCTAATAGGGCCTGATGAAAGTCAATGTACTGCGGTCTCTCTGCACTACCTTCTGGGTGAGAACACTAGAGGCTCCTACAAAAAGTGTATAAGGATTGATGTAGCCATCTCTTCTCTTAGGTGGAGATGGTGGGAGGAGGGGTGAGGTAATGGCTGCTTGCCAGGACGGGCGAGGTTATTTATAACCATAGGGAAGTTGGGCCTGAGACAAACCAGAGAACGTTCTAGTTAGCATGTGCCTTAATGACCACATGTAGCCCTGAGGGGGTTCGTAGGCCTGTGACAGTGTGGTTTTGTTCACAGGGACCTGATTTGCCCTCATGCTTACTGATACATATGAAAAACATGTCCAGTATTCCTCAACAAATCCACATATTGGGTTGGAATCCTTTACTTGTATTACTCACAATGGCTCATTTTCCATGTCATTTATTTGTTGGTATTTGTTGAAAATTGCTGGTGTTTCTTAGAGAATGATGGTCTTTGTTGATGGTTGGTGTACAGAGGGTTTTTTATTATTCCTTTTTATAGATATTTTGTATACTTTTTTGTGGCAGTATACTTGGGGGACTTGAATGAGTTGTGGCTGTTTTTATCCTTAATATGGTATTTGATCAGACGGGGGTATTTGATCAGATGGGGGTATGTTGGACAGGAAATGATCCTTTACCTTATCACCAGCAGTTTCAAGGTGACCATCTCAGATATCACATATAGCAGGAAGATGGGGAATGTTTCCAAGCGTATCGGGATTAAAGTGCAATATCACTGAAGCCCTGGACATTCTACAGCTGTGCTCTCAGGCCTCTTACTCTTTGATTTTACCATGGACAGCAGATTAAATGTTGATTTTGTGCAATGCCTGCTACTGCTATAGCGTGATTTCCTTGCAAGCCAATCAGTTTAAATGTGTCCAGAGAACAAAACACCTGTGTTTTAGCAGGCCCTCATGGTTTGTTGGCTGAAACATTACAGCATGGTGCTGGTCCTGAATAAGGAGATACAAGGATTCGTGGATGTCTAAAAAGCTCAGGGAAGCGGTGAGAGCTGTCTGATGTCGCTGTGCCCTTGCTTTCCATTTCATCAGCCCTGTGAGAGTGCAGCGGTGGGAGATGATGTGTGTGCCTGAACACAGGTGTGGGGGAGTGGCCCATTTGCATTGAGTGGGCTCTGCTTGTCCTCGCCTTTCTGTGGACAATTGCACAGCAATAGTCGAACCAAACAGGGGCAGGGAGGCGACCTTAGGGCCATGCACCGCCAGCGCTGGGGTGTGAGCCACAGCCCAGTACCAGTATAGGTGCCGTCTTCCTGAGGAGCCAGCGTTCGTATTGTAATCATCCATGCAGAATTCGTGGAAGCACTCAGTGATTTGCGAGTAGCTGCACACTTTCAGACCTGAGCTGGAAGAGCTCTTGACTTCCAGGGGCTTGTTATAGCTTGGCAGGAGTGGCAGGTGTTTGATCCGAAGAGCTGATGCTTGCGGTTTCAGTCACCTTCATTCAGTTTTGCACAAACTACTCCTAAAACGTTATTATCCAAACATTCAGCCTGACGTCCAGGGCACCTTGTTAAGATCCAGAAATGAAGGTGAATTTGGTAAACCTAGTAAACTAACGGCTTACTTACTTGCAGCACAAATTAACTCTAAAGCGGCACAGACCTTTTTACTTTCTTTGATAAATACTGGGGAAGTTACATGATGCATTCTAAGGAATGGATATTTAAGGTATTGTGATGTTTGCACATATGCATACAGACACATGCGCACAAATGCACAGTGGGGGAAAAAAGGTAGGCAGTTTCATGTTAGCACAGTGAGAGTGTAGGAGAGATTTGTATTGAAAATAGGTTACCAAGTATGACCAGTTCATGTAAAACAGATGAGACTGTAGAATCCAATGGCGGACAGCTCTTTACTCTCTAATTGTCTAAATATTAGAAAAAGCCATAAAGTCCTGAAAAAGACACTGGTCACAGACAATTATGCTTTGATATAGTATTTCTAGACTTATTTGGCGATATTCTACTTGATATCATAGATAAAAGGCAGATCTGATCTGCTATCTAGAGAGAGCAAGTGAGAGAGAGGCAGAGAAAGAGATGCGGGTACTATAATTGCTATGATGGCTGGTCTGACCTGTCAGCCTCTATGAGTGTCTCACTAGTGTAAGAGGAGGATGGGCTGCCCATGTGGACTATGCCCTGACATGACACTCATGTGGACTATACCCTGATAGATATATATACATACAGTGGGTTACATAAGTATTGAACAGGTCCTCAATATTCTAAGTGAATGTATTTCTAAAGGTGCTGTTGACATGAAATTCTCACCAGATGTTGGTAGCAACACATCCATTCCACATATGCAAAGACATCAAATACTCTTCAGAGGTTTCGTAGGGTTAGGGTTAAGCTCGTAGTCTCCTTCTATGAACTCTGAGCTTTAGTTCCTTCCATAGATTTTCAGTTGGATTCAGGTCAGGTGACTGGCTGGGCTGTTCTAACAGTTTTATTTTCTTTCTCTGAAACCAATTGACAGTTTCCTTGGCTGTGTGTTTGGGATCATTGTCTTGCTGAAATGTCTACCATGTGACTTGTTCAATACTTATTTCACCTGTACATATATGTGTGTGTCTATATATATATTTGTGTGTGTGTGTCTGTGTATATTTGACATCGTGACTTATCTCACTCTGGATAGGCAAAGCCTTTGATGTATTTGTCAGTTTATTAGGAGGTTAGGAGATTAGTAGAAGGATCCTGTTCAAAAGTGTTAGACTACCATTTCATTTGGTTTTGCAGCAAATGGTATAAGGACCAGCAATGGTATATCATTATTTTTTAATCTCCAGACAATACATGAATTTTTTTGCTGTATTAAAAAAACTCCAGAAAAACCTGCTTCTGTAGGTTACAGTGGCAAGTATTTAGTGTGCCCTTCCTTCACACGTGAGCAATAGCAGGAAACAGGTTCACTTAGTTGCTTAAAGCCTGGTATAATATACCAGAAGATTACTTAAGAAATCCATTGCTAAAAGAAATCCATTGCTAAAGATGTCATCTGAAATACTGTGGGAGTCCAGTATATTGATCAGTATATTACTTCAGAAAACAGGATTTATTAAATACTTACTTATGGCCGTAGAAGCCATTTTGTTCCAAAAAACTGTTTTTTTAATTTTGTGTACATATTTCCTGTGTTTTCCATTTGTATTTTAACAAAGAGGCTGAAAAATAATTATATACGATCAACAAACCACTGCTAAAACCTCAAATCTGATGGAAGTCTAAGAATTATTCACAGTACTCTAGCTGTACCAAAAATCTCACCAGTGTACCTCAGAAATGTTATGTGTATAAGTCCAGTATGTTGTTCAGTGTATTGTATATAATGGTACCATTTTAGTAGCCATCAGTCCCGGGCTGGTCATCGGGAGCACTGGGAGTACTGAAAAAGTGAAAAAGTGTTAAGAAATGACTGGTTTATTCAGCAAGGGAGTGACAGGTCAGCCATGTAAGATTGATTTTATTAGATTGGGGTTGCTTTGGTTGTGTGTTGTAGCCTATGCACCTTAAAATGAACTAGCTATAAATTAGCAGTTAAATATTCACATTCAGTGCTTTATTGTGCAGGCTGTTGAGAAAATATACAGTAGATACAAATAAATTACAAATATTTTTCTGAGTCATTATGCAATGGTTTGATTATTTGTCTGATAACATTTTAATTATCATTTTGACACAGTTGTTGCATGAAACATGGAAATGTTAATTCAAAACATTTTAATTTAAAGCTACTCATAAAGTTCCCAAATATCAATGGACGTCTATGAAATTGCAAATCTAAATGTAATTATTAAATTTGAATTTTGAGCTCAAGATTGCATGTATGAGTGGGAATATTCAAATATTTAAATACAAATTTCAGATTTCACTGCCATTTTGCATATAACACTTTCATTTTCATTTGGATACTGACGTACTTCCAGATTGTAGCACTATTGTTTTAATCTGTTTTCTTAAATAATGCAAATATCTTGGTTTTAGTATGAGCTAAAGATTACAACGATATCAGAATTAAGTCTAATCAAACCCCATCATTTAAAAACTAGGTTAGGATCAGAATTATGTTTATGTTTAATCTTAATTATGTTTATTAATCTTCATTAAGTTTTTAGATTTTTTGAGCCCAGCTGGCTGCCTCAGAATTCTGCATTTACAAAAAGGAGATTGGTCTGGTCTCTGTTAGTGGTTGCTTTTTTTATTGGGGTTAAAGTTGAGGTTATGACTGATGACTAAACTGGATAGTTTGAGACAGATTGTGCTGTCCAGCTGATTTGAAGAATGTACAATCCTTAAACACTGACATATTAACTGCTTGTTTAATATGTACATATACTTTATACTGTGCAAGTAAAGTGCTTCAGGAGTTCTAGTAGTTAATACCAGTTTATGTTATAACATTCACTCCATGGGGTTCTACATTTCTAAGAGTGTAGATCAGTTCTTTTTCTTTGAGTTTCTTAACTTCATTGCTGCCATAGCAACAACTAGCAATGCCACCTGATAAGTCATTAATGCAGTGTCCATTAGCATTTAAATCCCTTGCACTGGAAACAGCAGACTCTTAATTCTGACGATCCCAAATTGTTCAGTGAAATGATCAGCAAGCCTAAGCTTGACTTTTCCTGTGTCCATTTGATTGTAACTGTTGGAGATCCAGTTGATTGTAACTGTTGGAGATCCAGTTGATAGGTCCTGCAATGATGTATGAGGAGGAATGGCTGATAAAACTGGCCCTTCAGGATTGGTTTAATGGCGCTCTTAGTGCATTTACATGGAGCAGTTGCCAGCTACAGTACGACAATTATTATTTGATTGACCATTTATTATTTGATTGACCTCTTAATGAGTGTGTCTTTGGTGTTTTGGTCTGGCGTGGAGGATCATTAAAAGGGACTTGTTCTATTCAACATCCTAAAGGATTTGAATATATAACATGAACCACTTTAATTTGTACGATGATAAGTGAGCAATTCTTGTTTTTGCAATAAATTGTTGTAGTTTAGGGCATCTTTTCTCGTAACCTGTAAAGCTCAGTTATTCATAGATAGGAAAATATTATGAAAATATTCCCACATTTTCTTATGTTTCTTGAAGAAGGATAGAGTTATTGATAGGCCTTGGTATGAGAAATGTTGTATAGTAAATATAAATGCTAAAGGTGTTTAGGGAACATAAACTACTTTCACAGCTAATGAAGCACATAATCTTTCCAAAATAGAAACACTTCACACACAGACACATACACACACACACAGATATGTATATATGTACACATACATACATACATATGCACCTACACACACACACACACATATATATATATTGTATATATAAATCTATCTATACATACATACATACATAAAATGTAGCATTATCTGTGTTCCTTGTGGTGTCTTGCTCTCTCCTGCTAGCTGCACTGTGAATGAAGAAAGGTCAGTGTATCCTTCCTTCAGAACACCCCACAGTATGGCTGTGTGTCACTGTCCCTGTGCCAAACCTCCCACTACCCTGCAGCTAGGGTCACACACAGAGGAAACTGCTCCCAGACTTCACTACTGAGTGCTTCCCTCATCTATCTTCCTCCTCCTGTGCTAGAGGGATGAGTCTGCCCTGCCCATATTCCACCTGGCCTTTAGTAATTCTGCAGTTTAAACAAAAACCTACTGCAGTTGGGACTGAATTCTGGAATAAAGACTGGGTTGTACCTGAACTTGGCAGGGTTTGTTCATACAGGCTTTTACATTTCCTGAAATACTGCCCAACTCAGGCTGGTATATTTACTCATTGTGAAGCTGGTAATGAGAGTTCAGGAGAAGCAGAAGCACATTTAGATGATTGTGTTGCTGGTGCCCTGCCGGCTCCAAACCACAACAAGTCTCTCATCTTCTCTCTTAAGACTTCCATGATTAAGTCAAATTTGGCAAATCCTTGAATCTGAGCTTCAGAGCTGCACAAGGAACACAAAGGAACTCCTAGAATTCTTTTCTCTCTGATTGGAAAATCTCCTGCTGAGAAAAGCAGTCTCGTGCCTTGGGAGAGTTTTCTCTTTCGAGCCTTGCAGCCTTCGAGCCATCATTAGGCATGTAAGTGGCACAGAGTTATTTGTGTTTGGGAGTGTCTGCTCCCCCAGTGTGCCTCTCTGCATGCTACCATTTCTGGGTCAGGTACGGTTAGAGAGAGAGGGATGGGGAGTGGGAGAGAGAGGGATGGGGAGTGGGAGAGAGAGGGATGGGGAGTGGGGAGAGAGTGAGGGAAGAGAGATGCCAAATAGAAGTGGAAGCACATCCACTGCAAGGCGAGAAGTGGAAGTGGAGTGCAGGGAGATTTTGATCTGTTCTGTCTGGCAACTTTTCCTCCTCTTCATCATCTCTGGCTAAGCACAAACATCTCCCCCATCAGTGTGAGCTGTGTCAGGAGCCAGTGGGGGAGATGTGTCAATCAACTTTTGGGAAGGTTGGGTCTCAAATACCTCTATATAGGAAGAGAGACAGAATGGGAGAGAGAGGGGGAGTGGGCGTGGGAAGAGGCTTCTGCCTCTTCTCTGTCACTCAGGGGTCAGTGTCTGAATCTGTATAATACACTGCACCTGCCACACACTACTGTCTACCATTACTACTTTTGCCTTATGGCGTGGATCCAGTTTCACATTTATAGCCGAGTGCTATGGTAAAACCATCCTAAAACCTGCAACAAAAACTTACTGCTGCATTTTATAAACATAGATAAACAACAGTTGTCAACCAGAAGCAAAATGGAACTGAGGCCAGGTGTTGTGCATATCGCAGCGCCGTAGACTGAAGCAGCCTTTGAAAGGCTGACTTTCAAAAAAAAAGTTTGAAAGACTGAAAAGCCTTTTTAAATTGAAACATGAATGGGCAAAAATCTCTCAAGCTAGAGTTCTTGTACTGAAATGAAATGTTGGCAGTTTTTGGAACCTTGGCTAAAAGAGCTGACAAGGCAAATTAACCAATGTGAATGGGGAAGATCATTCTAGAAACTTCCCAAGCAGCAAACACAGATGCAGTCCACCAAACCCAGAGTTTGTTGTTGTTAGGGTTTACTGGATTAAGCATTGCAATGCAAGGCACTGCAGGGCCAGATTTTGACAAGCCCCTCTCAGTGTAATGCTGTAAAACACAGCAACACAGCAATCCTGGGTAATAAGAAATTCCACTACTGTATGAGATATGGTAAACACATTCACAACAACTCACATAACCAGACAGGGCTCGAGTTCTCTTCCCCCGCAAGAACAGGTGAGGCAGCAGCAGAACACTGAAGTCTCATTTGGCCAGCTTGGCTGCTTGTTCATATACTACTAACCCAGGGTCTCTGCTCTGTGGACCAAATCAATCACCTCAACTCCTATGTTGACGCCTCATTGGTCACTGTTTCAACCTTGAACGCCTTTCCCCCCTCTTGTCTTTATCATAGCCATTTATCACCCTTGCAAGAGTTCCCCTCTATTCTAGTCTTTCTTTCTCTCCCTCTTTTCTCTCTCTTCTCTTCCTCTGTCTTGTTTTGCTTTCCATTCCAGTCTCTCTTCCTCTATCCTTCCCTCTTTTTCCTTCTCTTGCTCTATTTATGATGACACTGCAGAAGAAGAATTCCCACTTCAAGCCCTTTTACCTGCATAGCTGCCAGTCTGTGGCTTACTCGCCTATATTGGTATTTGTATATCCTTCAAGCTTAGCTGCAGTTCTGTATTGCTCCAGAGAGAGGTGTTGTATTGCATTTGAATCATTTTAAACTAACAGTGGTGGATGCTGTCTTAAAAAAACAAGGTTATTGAGAGGGAGGGTGTGATCCATTGCCACGCTAATCTTCTGTCTTTTTGATATTCAGCCACAACTGAATAAGGGTGGTTTTCCTTCCATGGAGTCCTCGGAGGGACAAAAAGGTAGAAAAGAGTGAAGCCAGCAGTATTGGCCTGCTGTCAATCTGTATTTCTTCTGTAGAGGATAAGCACACAGGCACAGAAAACATTAGTGACTATAAGTCAGATGCTTGTGGGTAGCCTGTCAGTGATATATCCTTGTATTTAACTGATTAAAACTCTGGAACAAGGGAGCCATATTCTGCTAAAAAAGAAAAAAACATTGCCAACAAAATGGAAAATTAAAGAGGAAAATGCAAAAAAAATTATCATTTTATTTATTTTAATATGTTCACTAAGTCAATGACCTTTTCAATCACCACATAATTGTAAATAACAGTCCTTCATCTCCCTCAAATTATAGAACCTTGTTGTAAAAAGCCCAGTGAAAGACGGTGTTGTTGCCTCAAAAGGTACAAAGAATGATGAACTCCACCGCAGCCGGCCCTGAGGAGCCAATCAGAACACTTGGTGGTGTTTTTATTCTTCTCAAGGGGTGAGCGGTCAGAGGTAATCTTCTCAAGACAGATGTCATGACAGACCAAAAGAGTGCAGGGGGCATTTACTATTTGCCATTTGGGCAATTGCTAATTTCCTAGCTAAAATGGAATTTCTTGGCCATCACCCTAAGGGCAGTTGCTGGATGTGTCATACCACTGTGGACTAAAACAACCTTTGTAAATGCCATTGACTTTAACTGTATTCTGATACCCTTTCATTGTCCTTCAGTGAAACAAAACATCAAAACAAACTGACAACAAAGTGCTCATGGATTCAAATTCACACTGAGCACATATTTATAGTCATGTTTGTTAGTCAGCCTTTTCATAATGTAAACTTCAACTTCAATTGCAAATTTCAGCTCATTACAAAGAGGCACCACAAGGCACTTTATCACTATGTAAGAAGAATTAGGAATAAAGCAGTCAGTTTTTGTCAGTTTTTGTATTTTTTGATGCTATATGTTACAAGCACATTTCTCCCACATTTCCTCATTTTGACATATTTATAGTGGACATTCTAAAAACTTTGTTCAGTTGCATTTTGCAGCTAAAGGCTTTGTCCAGAAAACACTGGATACGTATCCCATCATCCTTGCCTTGTTCTCCAATGAGTCACTATAGTGAAGTGGCAGCCTGCCCTGTGGGTCCACTGTCTCCCAGAGGACCAAAAGAAATCATGCACATCTAAGCAACAACCAAATCTTAACCTTCAGCCTTTATACTAACCTAGCTTCAGGATAAATGGCTAAATTCCAGTTCATGTGTGTTCTCCCCCATATAAAACTGAATTTACAGCATAGTCTGTTTCAGGTTACAAAAGTGTGGTTGAAGGTTTGCTGGGGGTTGAGTAGACAAGATGAGCTGCTTACTGCAGTACTAGCAGTCTCCCTTCCATTTCATGATTAAAACTGGCTCTTTGGTGTTTTCATTTATTCCCACTGGTGTTAGATGTGTGCTCATCACATAAGGAAAGTGTTGGTACATAGAAAAACTCACAAAATGTGAGGAAAAACAGAATATTGGTGAGAAATTGTACATCAAAACTATTTTTTGTTTGTTTCATGAAAACCAATTGGCTTTAAGTTTTTTCACATTCATCAGTATCTGAATTCATTAGTGATGTCATTCTGGGAGTTCTTCATACAGACGCATGCTGAGATCACTGTGGGGTCACTGAACATAATAATAGGCCTGAAACTGTATTACAGATTGTAAGATCAAGAGTCCAAATGGCAGGTTCATGTGGCTGCAACAGGGTGTAAGTGCAGGTACCCTGTGCTAGAGACAAAAGGATTACACTGAGAATACAGGACTATATAAATATACAGACAGCAAAAGTGGTCTGAATACACGAATACATTTATACATCTAATAATCTTCTATGTAACTATTCATTTGTGTCTTGCTGGGACGATCCTTTGAATAGGTTTTGTTCTTGTTAGAGACAGGACTGTATAGGTAACCTAGAAATGACTCTGGAGAACTCTGGCACTGGAGCCCTCAGCAGAATTCAGCCCCCCCTTTAACCCACAACATTCATGCAGGTCTTCCTCCAAAGCCCTTCACCTCAAAGCCAATAGCACTTAGCCCTTTCCATTCTGTCTGCACATGCAAATTAATCAACGGGATTTCTTGCAGAGATGTTTCTTGCTACTACTACTACTACTACTACTTACTGACACTTAGAAGAGGAATTCTAGAGACAGCTCGATCTCCAGAAGAGTGGAGGATGGAAGATAGGACAGCTAACAGGCTAACAGACCAGTCAAGGATGGGGTGTATTGGGGAGAAGGAGAGCAGAGAGGTAAGAGGTAACAGATTGATAAGAGCCTTGAATGTAAGGAGGATATAGCCAGACTGCAGAAATACATAGCTGTTGATTACAGAGCCAAGACAGACTTTTTAGTAAGGGAAACTAATGGTTAGTAATGGTTTAGTAAAGACAGTTTAGACTATTATTTTAAAATGGCTTTTATCAGTTTTAATTGATAAATGATGATTAACTGGATCAGGTGTGTTAGATTAACTGGATCAGGTGTGTTAGATTAGGGAGAGAACTGAAGGCAGATGGATATTCAAGACCAGAGTTGGGCCATTTTTTACAATTCATTTAGTTGAATAATGCTGTCATTTTCTCAAAGAAAAGACCACCACTTAGCTTTTCCACATTGTGCAGTATCTGTGTTGAGGTAATATTGATAGTTGTGAAGTACAAGACTGCCTGTGCTGTCTGAGAGATTTTTTCAGCATGGCTGGCTAAATGGCTCACACATGTGCATGTGCACACACACACACACACACACACACACACACACACATATACTCGTTCACTCACATGAAAGTGATAAGGCATACAGAGGGCAATGTCTGGATCCAGACATGACAAGTTCATATGATGTAATAGACAAACTTATGTAACTCGCATCCCTGCTTCAAGAAACTGGAGCACTATGGGTGTGTGAGTGTGTGCGCAGCCACCTGCACGTTATGAACCATGCCGAGAGACCTCATATCTGTAATTAATGTACAGTGTGTAAAATAAGTAGCACATACTGTATAATGAAATACATTAAAAGAGAGAGTACAACCCAAAAGAAAAATCAAGAACTGCATAACTATCGGTGAGCATTTATTCTTGCATAGTGAAAGAGCAAAACCAGACACTGGCCTGTGATATACAGTGGGGAGGAAAGCCTGCTCTCTTCTGAACACGTTTCCTACAATCAGAGCCAAGCTGTAGGGTTCCTTTCTTTAATAGCATCCCTTTTAAATCTTACAGCAGGTGGTGATAATGGAGCATGAGGGGGTATGTTTAGAAAGCTGCTTAAAAACAAAGAACAGTGATCATGATAAATGGCAGTGCTTTTTGAATCAAAACAACCCTACCACCGTTGACCACCCCAGGGCTCCTTAGAAGCTCCTTAATGAATTTGTTTTAACTTGTGTCTGACTTACAAAAACCTTCAGTGTCTGCACTGTGGCAGTGATAAAAACATCTAAATGTTTTTACTTTATGGATGATTACATTTTCATTAGACTTTAATGAGCAATCAGTATGTGATTTTCCTGAAGAGGGCTCCATTGCATAAGGATAATTATAACACCCAAACTGCAGATATGCAAATGACACTGATGGTGAGTTCACACTGCATATGCACATCACACTGTCTTCAGCCTCTGTGTTTACCCGGAATCCATAATGCATGCAATGTGGCAGGGGGAAACTGCTGTCTTTATTTTGTGAATTTCTATGGATGTTAATTCCCAGCCTGGCAAAATTAACAAATAAATGGATTTGGAAGGCATTTGCTTATACGCACAGGACGCATCTACCTGCTGCTAGAAGAAACATGATCAACTGTACCCTAACAAGACTGTGAAACATCTGGTAAAAGCTGAATGGAGCAGAGTCCATCCTGCTTCATGTGAACAGCTGTTGGGAAGCCATGGATTGTCACACCTTTTCACTGTTAATAATAATTTATAAGTAGAAGGGTTCCTTCCGTATAAGTGGTTTCTACACTGCTCTTGTTCTTGGTTTGATCAAGGCAGTGTGTAGTTTGTAAAGCACTATACAAAACATGGCATTGAATCAAGCTGATGAACGATGAATTTAGGGAAATTAAATATGAATTAAATGCTATTTGGTTGCATTCATTGCATTCATGATTCTTTTGATAGGCCAATGGTTCTTTAGTCATTTTAACGGACACACATTTTATGTATATAAACTTTGCCCAAGATAAAACAATAACTGAAATCCTGCAATGCCACAGTGAGAAAGCTTTGGCCAGGGTTAGCCACAGTCTTATTAACCCCAAGTGGAACCATTACAAACAATATCACTTAGAAGTCATGGAGGAGGACTAAGGGGTGAACATTGCAGCTGTTTCACTATCTCTCCCTTTTAACGTGCAGCATTCAGTCACACCATCATGCCTTTTGCGAAGAGGAAACTTACTCCATATGTGCAAAGGTCAAGAATAAGGTGTTGCTCTTTGGCTGTGTAGTTCATCAGGTAAAGTGTACCAGTGCAGAAAAAGGCTGAGAGGATGATGACCAGGGAACTGTGATGCTGAATCATTACCTTGCTGGTGTTAATATTTTAACTGTCACACATGGTAGTGGCGATTGTAGTAGATGTAATGTACAAGCTGGAAATTAATTAGAAGATGATTATCTTCTTATCCCTAAGGACACCTGGATCACCCCCATCTGTGGACCAAAGTCAGCATACCATTAGAGGTACAGTAGACACTTCATTAGAAATGCTTGTACTGGACCCATACTCCCTGGCATTTTTATTTGGTTCACCTATCTTATAGGTACATTTAAGAATGTAACCTGTAAGTGTATCTGTTAGCAGGCACAGTTTGTGTTCATAATAGGTCCGATTCTGACCGCAAGACCATTTGTAATGCAGCTACAATGGTGGTGGTGGATCTTTCTCAATACAGCAGTGATAGTTACATGGTAGTGGCAGGATAGTGAATGTTGAACTAGAGCAAATTCATCAGGTGTCCATGGTTTTTACATGTGTCCATGTCACTGCTGGGTTGAGAACTGTCCAATCAGAAATATCCAGCCAACAATGGCCATGTAGTCAGAAAATGACTATTAATGTCTACAGGAGTGGTCAATAGCCAGTACTGATGCTGATATTTAGAGAACATGGTGGCTGATGGCCAAATGTTGTTGTTGCTGTATTTGATAAAATACAATTTTAATAATAATAACAAATGAGGTACAAAATTGCTAAGCTTAAATGAACATTTATTTAACGCTGTTATTGTCTTCATTGTGATCTCAGTGGTCTCAAAATGGCATTTAATTGGCTGACTGATTAATCCATCAACCACTAGCCTAGATAATAACACATTCTGTACAGGAACAGATGGACTATAAAGTGTTTCTAATAACGTAGATGGTAAAGAGAATGAAAAAATATGCATATATAAAAATTATATACAATTATTTATATAAAAAATGATATGGGCTTAAATGGTCTTAGAATGAATTGGGTCATATATGTTTGAGCACTAAAATATGGTGTGCCATAAATGGACATGTTCAGACATATGTGCTCATACACACACAGTGCAGTGTAATCAAAGATACAACTATAATGAAACATGCTTTAGACATAACGATTATTAAAGAAATGAACTTACAAAGCCTTATGAACACTAAATATAGTTTAGCTTCACATTTCTGGCCATTTAAGGCTCTAGATAGTTTAATTCTGCACATTTCACTTCACAGCAGTGTAGATGTGATTGTGGTTGTTGTTGTGATGTGCTGTGACCACCGCCCCCTCCTCAGATGAGAGCTCCCTGAGGTGTACATCACAGGAGCATCCAAAACTGTAAAGTGCCATTTCATTGAATGGATGCTTGATTAAAATGTCCAAAGTAATAAGGGAGAATGAGAGACAGCACTTGTGGAAGGAGGCTCTTATTTGGCCACTTTTATCAGTTTGATAGGCTTTAATATTTCAAGGTAACGAAGTCATCCATCTCGCACACATGCGCACGCACATATGACTCACAGTTGCAATCAGTCACAGAGTTGTGCACACTCACATGCATTCACACACACATACACAGTTCAGTGTTACTGTAGATGGTCACTCAGACACTCCACATAGATGAATTACTGAGCACTTACATTATTTTGTCAAACAAAAGGCATTTGCCTCTTTAGAATTTTGTTTTAGGGAAGCTGATTTCGTGTGGAGAGTACAATTTGCTGCAGAAAATTCAATTAGGTTATTTCCATTTGTTTCTTAGATAGCTTTGATGGCCAGATGCCACTGTATGTTCAGCCTGTCTTGACCTTGACTTTGCCCTGGTTTTGCTGTCTCGGGCATCATCCACTGCTCAAGCCTTTGCCTGCAGTGAAAGTCTTTAAGCAGGAAGGTTCTTTCTCTGCTGAACATCCTTGTTCTTTCTTCGCGTGGTGCTTTTGTAGTGGTCATGGAACAAATGTTCCTCATTACTGTATATTTTCTCTGTCATTTGAGAGTTTGGAAATTTCAACTTTTAATTTTGGTAATAATGGGTAAAGAAACACCTTTTAAATCAAGCTGTACATTTTTTGCATAGTTTAGCTGACAGATGTTATATGAGATTTGTGATCTGTATTTAGTTATAAGCAATGGGCCCATGTAGTCTGATATGGACAATATAATAAGATTTTTAACTTTTTTCGTAACATTTTAAATATAGCAGAGTTTTCCATGGTAATTATTATTATCACACCTTTTTGACATTAACTGAAGCTGTATGGGTGTCTCCCATCTTCCTTATGGCTCTACATTACTGAGAAGAAGCAGTTCAGAATCATGATCAACAGTTCTAAAGCAAACACCTGTTACAACAGTCAAAATCCCTCACAACTACAGATTACAGCATCATAAAGAACCCCAGCAATGCAGACTGCATACACCCATACACCTAACTAAAGACTACTTTTACATGTGGACTACAAAACCATATAAATCTACAGTATAACTTTTACATGTGGACTACAAAACCATATAA
>JAOYMR010000003.1:7585553-7603238 GCA_025802075.1 Tenebrosternarchus preto
TAACCCCAGTGTTCATAGACACACACTCATGGCTGTGACCCCTAAACTGTTGTTCCAGAACATCCCACAGATGCTCAGTTGGATTGAGATCTGGGGGATGAGGCCAAGCCAAGTCCTTGAACTCTTTGTACCTCACTGTAATGTCTCATGGGAATACTGCTGCCAAAGGAGGGTCTGCAATAGTCAAAGTGAACTTTCTTGTTATTCAGACTATACAGAGCATACCTGAACATGCATAGACAGATAGTACGTATAAAAATAACTTTTACATAAATGCCAGGACCCATGGTATCGCGGCAGATCATTGCCAATGTGCCCATTGTAATGGATAAGGGTTAACATTGGCACTCTGACCGGTCTGCATCTACAAATCCTCATACATAGCAGTGCACTGTGTTCTAACACCTTTCTATCATAGTTGACATGAACTTTTTCAGCAAATTGTGCTGCAGTAGCTCTTCTGTGGGATTGGGCAAGGCTGGCTGGCCTTCATTCTTTCTGTACACCAGTGAGCCTTGGGCACTCATGATCCTGTCACCGGTTCACCGGTTGTCCTTACTTGGACCACTTTACACTTGCCCATTTTCACAGCTTCCAACACATCAACACATACTCTTTTCCTCTGTCCTCTTTTCTAGCATGTTGAATTAATATAAAACACTATTTTTCAGTAATTGGAAGAAATTACATTTCTACCATGCATTTATAATTTATATTAATTTCAACAACTCCTGTGCTTCACCTGGCTTCTACAGCATTCTCTCAAGTTTTCAGCAGAGATTCTAATGTAATTCGGGTAGACATACTGCATTCCATTTCAGCAATAGTCATTACAACATATTTTCTCTGCCTCCTTTATCATATCAACCCATCTCTGAGGTTTCTCAATAACACTAGAGAAAGCTGAGATCAGGGTGAAATGGAGTCTAAAAATGCATCTCTCTCTCCCCCTGTAATGAAATGGCAGTGTGTGTTTGAACAACCCAGCTGTAGTGCAGTGGGCATCTAAATGCAAAAGTGCCCCCGTCTAGCACCACTCTGAATTGGACAATCTGCTCGGGGCATTGTGGATGTGCGATCTCACTGTTGCCCTCCTGCTGAAGTCCTTAGCAGTGCTGAACTTTGCTTTCAGAAGATGGCAGGTATGCAGTCTTGTGGGTGAAGGACTAAGGCCTCCTCCTCTCATTTGGTTCAGTTATTTGGGAAGGGTTCAAACAGGACTAGTTTTCCTGTGTGCAGACAGTATACAAGCAAGATATGGCATAATGTTGAAGAGAAGATTAGGAGTACGCATCTTTAAATCTTGGTCAAAAATTACTAAAACAGCTAAAATGTATTTTTTCATACATAGTATAAATTGTATAGTATTGTTGTAATGTTATTTCATTTCATTTTAAAGTTATTTCATTATATATTATGATATTTCATATTTATGATATAATGGTACATATAGTTATTAATACCACAAGCAGTCTAAATATGGTATAATGCTGCACATGTTGTGAGATAAGATGACCTTTTTCTATGATGAAATTTGGTCTGGGCAAAGTGGTTGCCACATAAATTGCACAGATCATTTAGGCAGCTACAGATATTTTGAGTAAACACTGATAAGCCGTAAACACTATAGTTATGTTTCTTTTGCACTTTGCTTCAATGTTTAATCTCCCAAAAAGTGTTAAAACATATGACATTACCAGTAATGCTAAGAAAATGTGCAAGTCCAAGATTCCTAAATGGCAACTATACAAAGAGCATAATTAATCCCTGTAAGAGATTTGCATCCTCTTTTCAACAAGCATCTTTGCTGCCAGAAAAGTGTCTGAACAGCAAATCTGTTTTCAGCCCATTTTAGCCTCCTTTGCAGCTACTGTTTGAATTCCTGAAACCCAGTTTGGCAGTCGCCCACTCCTCCAACATCACTTTGAATTACACAAGTGCTTTAATGAGGGTTGCCTAGTAACCACTGAAACATCACTCTTAGATGAAGTTACTCTGAGCTTTTTCAAAGGCAAAATTGTGCTTTGTTTCTTTTCTCCCTTGTGCACACACACACATATGCACATATCCACGCACACACTCTCACACTCCTTCTTTCATGTGCCATCTGTCACCATTCAGAAGATTTTTTTTTCTTTTTTCCTGTCCCTCTCCCTTATCACCATGCAAAGGTCATTTTCCTTTAGGTAAACATGACTGTAATACATGAATCATCCACCATTTTACATGTTTACAGAAATCTTATGCTATAAATGACTCAGAGACCTAGTATGAAGTCCTATCCAGACTGTTTGTTCATTATTATGGTTCTATTTCATATACATTATGTTTAGTCATCATTCACAGTGCTCCATCAAACCACCATAGCAAAATATTCATTAAATTCCATCAGGATAGAGTTACTTACATTATAATTCAACTATACATATAACTATCTGAATCACGCATTAGGTTGAACTATCCATTTAACTATCTGAATCATTCAGCAGTGTTCACATCTCCTTCCTTACTGGCCAACCATTTGCTGCTTTTTGTTAGAGGGGCAGCTTTGGGAACACTGATCCAAGTTCTCCTGGCTGAAAATACACTGTTTTAGTGGCTGCGCTTCAGTAAAACACTGGCTTCACTGCTGTAATTATGTCTTATCCCATGATATTATTACATCCTTCTATGCCCAGAAGAATCACCATCAGAACAGTGAGAGAGAGAGAGAGGTTGAAAACAAACAAATACAGTAGGAACATGGTGCATTTGTCGCCTTGCACCTGGTGAAGACAAATAATGCTTTTTGATTGCATAATTATAGTCATGCTTGATTCCTAAGATTCTCTTAATGACTTTACCCACTGAATCATTTCCATTTACAGAGAGGTGGTCGGGGCGGGGGGGACTGTTGACACCTGTGAATGGTAATATACTTATGGACTCTATAATAGAGTCTACAACTGTTACAAGCTGATGTACTGAGTATGCCAAAAATGCCAAATCTGGAGCCAGATACCACTTTGATTTATGATTTGGACAAGCCTCTCATGGAAGCTAACATACATCGTTTGCAGTGGATTAGTAACATTAGCTTGGTTCGGATTAAGAGTGTCAGTCTAACCAGATCAGAGAGTGTGACCACACTTCAGGCTGTTGAGCAGCAGGGAGTACTAGATAGCCCAATGCAACAGCACGGCATAGGTCATGAGGCGTTGAATCATGTGAACAGTCTCATCAATCTTCACAAATGTCATGTGGACTCCATGCGTCAAAGTCCAGACTCTCTGTGTTGACATGGAGACACCCAGCCAGGCCACAGTTTGGTGCTCATTTTTGTTTTCTTTTCCACCTCTCAAAACACTCGCTATATTTGTCATGAGCTCCAGAGTGCTTGGTCACTCAGTTCACAATCCTGGAACAAAGTGAAAATATCCACATTTTTACTGTCAAGTCAGAACCAGAAGTCCCAGAGCCAAATATTCAGTTCTGGGCCAAAATAAATTGCAATCCAAGGACAAAATGTTGCATTATATATTGGTGCATAGTTACCAGGAAATTGTAATGATCAGAGTTCTTTGGTCAGATGAATTCTCCACCACCCTTTGTCTTTGTTTGAAAATTAAAGGTATGGAAATGACATGTAAAATTGGAGGAAAACATGATATCCTTTTTAGAATTTTAGTGAAGATCGGATTCTGGATCAGATCAGTTCTGGTGTGCAGCAGTACAAATATGGCCTCTGTGTATATCTGTAACCACATGGTGCATCTCGAAACATTTTGTCAGATTTTTTATTATACCCAGTAAAACATTAGATTTAACTCTCTCTCTATAGATAAATCAATAATTTTCTTCCCTTCTGTCATTCTCTTCCTCTTCTTCTATCTGTTCTCTTTCCTTTTCTTACCACCCTATTTGTACCACTATCTCTACTCTCAATTATCGAGATATACATACGAGAGTTATTTGCCAAGGCCTCTGTAGCATAATTGCCATGCCTTGACCGGCCTACAAATCTCCCACCCAACACTCTCCACACTGCGTATTCCCAGGCTGGCGGTGCTGATGGTGTCTGGGGCCTGGGCTGTAGCTGAGGCCTGCTGCAGTGATTTGTCTGTGCCGTGGACTCTTTGCTGTCTTGTGTGATCGCTACCTGGAGGAGAAACAGCTGCCTTTTTAACGCTCCGGTGCTGCTTTGTTATCTAGGCTTAATGCGCCCAGATCAATCAGAGAAGGATGTCGAACTCCATCTGCTCCTGTTCAGAAGTAGCATTCCAAGCTGCATCAACAGAAACCAAGACCTGCTCTGTTAATTCCCCCAAACACTAGTTTTCGCTTAATGAATATGTGTTATCCAGGATAAGAAAAGTGACGGACGGGGAAAAAAAATCCTGCTTTGGAATGACAGTTTACAGGCAGTTCAGTATATGTACCACTTCATCATTATGAAAGCAGGTGGCATAATTTTGCAATAATTTACAAACAGTCAACAATGTAACTTGCAAGCCTCTCTTACTAATAGAATCTGTCTGTATGCACCTGGGCCAATTGGTTCTGCTGTGAAATGTCACACAATTAATATGGATGACAACATGAGCTTTGCACACAGTGCATTTGGCTGTGACAGCAGAACCTGCTGGACTCTTTCTGTCTCTCATCTGTAGCATCCTGATTATCACTGCATTTTTAAGTAAGCGCTGATTGAAAGCTTGGGTGCCCCTCCCTCAGCAGAACTGAATCAAGGCCTGGTGGCTTCTGCACGATGGCGCCTCCTCCAGGCACCACAGCCTGGGCTAAGACAGACAAGGGGGAATGAAAATATGACAGCAAACCAGACTGCATCTAGTCTTCAATAGGCTCCAAAGGAGAATACTGTAAATGCATTGAATTTAATTTTCACCCTAAACCCATTTTCATATGATAATAAAAGATTTCTTTGGGTCATCTCCATTCAGCTCTTTCTGGCAAACAACAAAGGTAATTTAACAGAGTAAAACTAATTAGTCTGTGTTCACGCACTGCTGGATTATTTGGGGGGGGGGGGGGTGTTGCTCTGTCAGAGCTAAGGAGTAAATATGGCATATGTTTCGGGGAGGTCTGTGAGGAGGTTTTGTCTGAGCATGTCTCACACCATTGAACCAGGGAGGTTTTGTCTGAGCATGTCTCACGCCATTGAACCAGGAAGGTTTTGTCTGGGCATGTCTCACACCATTGAACCAGGAAGGTTTTGTCTGAGCATGTCTCACACCATTGAACCAGGGAGGTTTTGTCTGGGCATGTCTCACGGCATTGAACCAGGGAGGTTTTGTCTGAGCATGTCTCACACAATTGAACCAGGGAAGTTTGGAGTGGGACGAATGCAAAGGTTGTTGTTGCTGACACTCTTACACTTGAGTAAACAATTTGCATGTGGATTTAGGTACCTTTTTCAGAGTTTTGCCAAACTTTAGTTGCATGTAATTTTCCTGGGAGTTCACATGACGTTGCACTACTTACATATGTCTCACGCCATGTTCGCATCTTGGTGTTTCTCTGCAGCGCTTTTCTCTGAGATTTCCATTTTCAGTTCAAAATAAAATATCTTGGAATAACACTCCAGCCACAGCCTCAGCTACATAAGATCAAGGCTATGAGGAAAACAGCAGGTTGACCGCGGGTGGCCCGAGATGCCAGGCTTGCTATGCCAATGGCTTAGGTCAGAATCAGCTGGGTCTCAATGCAGTCTTAGATTTTGCTGGCTCCAAGCCCACTGCACATGAGTGTGCACGGAATGTAATTGCAGGAGGAAATTTTCAAGATGGAACCTGAGATTTCAAAATTAATGAAAGCCCGTCTGTCTGTCTGCAGTTCTGAGGAGATATCTGAACAACGGATATTACCTCTGTAATCTTGTTGCTGAAAGTCCCAGTTCCATTATCCAACACTCCACTCCTGTTTCCACTCTTATTGAGGAGACCTAGAAATGTGTTTATCACATTCAGTCTGTTATTAGGGATGTACCTGGGAGTTGGTGTTTGTGTTCTGTTTACTATAATAACTGCAAGTGTAGGATGGACAATGAAAGCAAACAAGTAGCTTCACAAAATCGAGAGCTTTCACCTTTGTAAAGGGCAGCTCCAAGTTTCTGAAAGGTCTGGATTTCATTTGGTTGAAAAGACTTGATTTAATTATCGACTTCTTTAAAACAGCTCTTCATGTTTCCCTTGTGGTATCAACAAGATTTTTGTAGCAATCTCCTTGAAATGGACTGAAAAGATGCATATTTTTGAGGACACATACTAACATAAGCTGTTTGATCGAAGATACATGAATCTAGGGCCTCTCGAAGGGCACTCAGAAGAAAGTAGTCCAGTCAGTCCTCCCTTAAGCAATCACGCTCGGAACTGTAGAACCCCTGCTGCTCATGCCTCTCTGCCTAGAGAGTGTTGCTTTGAAGTCTGGGGCAATTAGCCTCCACCTGTGAAACAGAAATGCTAACCTCAGTACACTGTCTCACTCAGTGTTCACAGATAATGATGCTAGAATCCTTTGGGAAATGGTCCACAAAGACAATGGAAACCACATCTTGTCGATCCCAGCAGCCTGACCTGGTGGAAGTAGTACCTGTAAGAAATGTTAAAACATCACAGACCTCAAAAAGGTTCAAATATTGTCTCTTGTGGTCCACTCTGCTCTGTTCTATGACTTGTTTGCATAGCTGTTTTGTAGTACAGGTTCAAAGACATAAACATGTATGATTTATAACTATTATTTCTGTGAATAGTAGTTGTAGTTGTCTGAAATCACGTTTGTTTTGTTTGTGCACTTCAAAGCTTTCTGCAGTTATTGGTGGGTCTAGATAAGGGTCTTTGATCTTGTTTTTGTGTTTTACATGGAATTGAAATGCACTTAAAATTTTGTCCATGTTGTTCTGTTTGGCTCAAAGTAAAAACTTTTGGCAAGCAGCAAGGTCATTGCAATATCCCAATCTGAGGACTGGGACCATTATTAATTTTTATTTTATTTTTTTTTTTTGAGATCGTCAGTTTGCCAAAAAGCTCCCAGTCTTGCCTATTTTGTCCAAGCTGACCATTGTACACAATTATGTTATTCAGTTGTCTGGAGTCACATGACCCTCATAAGCTCCAGATGCTGGTTTATCTTAAGCTTCTCCTATTCTTCTGAAAATGAAGGAAAAGAGGAGGTGGCAGCTAAATATGTTGGAACATCATCTTCATGATCAGTTTGTTTCATTAGTCACCTTACTATGAACTGTTATGCTTCTGGAAATGTAGTCAAAGTGGTGGTTTTGTGATATGTAGAGGATGACCCTGATTCTTATGACCGAGGAGATTATGAAGACCACACTAAGGTCTGGGAGACTCCTGCTCTGCACATTGTCCCTGTTCCAGCACACCTGACCTAGCTCATGAAGTTTTTGGCAGTCAGCCAGTGTGTTGAATCAGTGTGATGCACCAGGGAAACCCCCAAAATGTGCCTTATGAGAAACACTAATGTTATATGGCCAGAAATGCTGCTTCACTTCCACTGTTGCCATGACCTCGTGGGCTTTGTTTACCAAGGACTAGATTATCTGTGGCTCCCTGATCTTAATGAATATGTTTTAGTCTCTTAAGAATTTTATTCATCGGTGCACATAACTGGGCTTTTTGTTGTCGTTGGCAGAGAATGTCACAGTTCGGTGAAACATGTAAGTAGAAAGGAAACATGTCAATTATAAAACACATACCAACCTAAGAACCTCAGGAAGGAAGACTCACAAATGGTCTGTCTGCATGTGGAAAACTGAGATCTGAGAATCCAAACTTAGTTTTCCAAATGAAGACACATAGGAAGCATGTCCATTTATCCAAATTCCTATCCTAGTGCCACCGCCGACTGTCTAATTGATAAAAGTTCATTGTAGGTGTCTAAGGAACCAGAGATAGGGCCACATTAAAAGGGCTCTTTAAATGTCAACTAGAAAGAAAGGAGAGAAAGGCGTGTCCTGGACTTGATGTAATTAGGAACATGAAAGGTGCCGTTAACATTTTGCGAGAGGCATACAAAGGTTACAGATATCCACCTTAGCTGGAAATCAAGGAGTTATGGAGTGTAATTAAGAGGGGCTGAAAATGTGATGGAGAAATAGAGTCATTATTTATGCACTTCTTACAAGAGGTTAAAGATGTCTGTAAACAACAAGAGCAATTAACAATTGAGAAAATGGCAGAGGGAATGTGTTATTAAGTGCTTCAGGTTAAAAACAATTAATTCTATAAATAAAACCTTATTTTTCAATACCTATTCCCTTGCTGAGTTTGCTTCTCTAATCTCTCATGAATTACTTTCTTTCCTAATTTTTACCCCCCACAGAGTAAACTGATTCTGGCAAAACTATCTATACAGATGTCTTAGTCAACATTAAGCAAAGCGGGGCCAAAGGCCTGTATGCACGTACTGCACTGCACCCCACTGATGCAAGTCCAACTACCAATTACTGAAGCAAGTTGCTACCTCCTTTTAGGTGTTAGAATGTAAGAAAGCTACATTTCTCCAACAATGCCATATGTAAGACCCTCTAATTGGTGGCTTCTCACTGTCATTTAAGAAGTAAAAACAATGCCACACATTATTACTAGCTCCATATGGGTTGTTTTCTCTAAACTGGAGTGAACTGTGGAGTAGAGAATACCCAGAGCAGTGCTGGGTATGGGGGGTGGAGGCTGTGTCCAGAGCCACAGCTGAGCATAAAGCCCCATGAATCCACCTCCCTCCCCAAACGGGCCTCATTGTGCCAGCCGGCTTACAAACCCGCCAGTTCCCTCGGCACTTATTTCCGAATCATGCCCCGGCCAGCTTCAGTTTTAGCTTCATTTTTAGCCATTCTCCTGCAAGGCCCTGAGGGGTGGGTGCACTCAAATTGCTGCTTGTTACACTTGGGCAGAGTTGACTGTCCTAATTGCGTTCTGTCTGGCTTTGCTCCATCTGCTGGGCTACTAGTGGAAAACTGGTATTGCCTCCACCCACAGTGTAAGCCATAAGCATGTTTTGCATGCCGGACCTACCACCCATCCATAGAGATGCAGCCAAACACCACACACACCACACCACATTGGGACATGACCGAAGAGAGCCATAACCTGCTATCCTGCATCCACTTCAGAGCATTCACAACTGGGACTGCTACTAGAAGTACAACTGTCATGTATTTTTGTTTTTTGTCTATCCTATATTGCTGCATCCCATTTTGAGCCTCCTACATTGACTGAATTTGACTTTCACTACTTCTTCTATTTCGGATCTGATTTGCATGGGCAGATTGGAACACAGCAACACTGCAGATCTGGTATCCATGAGAAAACTCCATAGCTTTAAATGGGAATTAAGCAGGCTTTTAGCAAAGATAAGCAATCTGCCACTCAGTGGCACCCCAAACATCTCAATCAGCTTCCTTTCATATAATTTGTATAAACTGGATAAAACTGCAATGCATTTATATCACATCTGGATTAAACATTGTTATTATTATTACTTCAGATGTTAAGATTCTTGCTAACTTTAATCAAATTTCAACAATGAAGGAGCTACATCCATTCAATGCTACCTCCATCAACCTACCTCCATTCAATGAAGGACTCAATCCCACACCCTATATGCAAACCTTTCTCTAAAGTCCCTTTCTTCAAAGACTTGCATGCTTAGCATTTAGCCTACTATTCTCTCCTATTCTCTTGCATGTAAATGCAAAATAATCGACAGGCTGGAAGAACCACTTCTCTATAGAGACGTTTCCTACAATGTTAATTGGTTTTCTTTTTTCAAAGAAACTCTTTTTGTGATAGCTGTCATAATGTAATGACCGATTTGCTGAAGAGCTCTAATAATAAATTGCTTAAAGCAGTTTAATAGGAGGCTATATGGTTGGTCTAAAACTGACTTCATGAACTATGGATTAACCACTATTTGCTAGAGAGTTTTTAGGCTGACCTTCCAACAGTATAGTGATGGTAATGAAGCTGTATGTTTATGGGTTTTTTTTTTGGAACTCTTAAAATTCATCACACTGTAGTGCTGTTCCATGACGGTTTAGCAAGTGTTACTGAGACTAATTCCCTTCAGTTGAGGACTGTATCCGTTCTTGTGTAGGTATACTTGGAGCGAGACGGTTTTATTTTCAAACATGCTATTTTAGTCCTATGCAGAGACTGCTTAGAACACAATGTGAGGGAAAAGTAGCTCTGAGCCTCACTGAAAGGATTCCTGTGAGGAACACGTGGACATTTTCACAAGGTTTCTGATGGATATTTGTAAATACCAACAGCTAATTAAAGACTTAGCCTGTGAGGTGTTATAGAAGGGTGCTGTGCTCACATCTGGCTTTTCTGGCCCCCCACTAAAAGGCATATTTCCTTCTGAAATTTCATTGAAAAAAGAGGGATTGGATTTTAACACACTAAATTGTTTACCACAGATTATCACCCCAGTAGATAGTGATGACTACGAAACAATAAACATATAAGGACAATGACAGGAAATCAATACTAAAATAATGAATAGAAAATAATTAGGTTATGGAATCTTCATACCCCTGTATGTTTGCTGTATGCAGAATGGGCATGACTGTATTAACTTTTTCACCAAAGAGCCAATTACTTTCCTCATAGACTTGTCTGAAGTTCTGCTAGTGTCAAAGGTACCTGAGAGGTGGCTCAACACTGCTGTAATTAGATTTCCACACTTATGAGTCCTCCACTAAAAGCATGAAGGCACTGATCTTAGTCACTGATCCTAATGGCCACTTACCTAAAGATCACACTGACATGCCAGTCTGGGCCATTCTTTTACATTTTGTTCCATCTAATGTCCTGTTATGGGAGTCTTCCACCACACTCCAGTAATAAGAGGAGTTTCACTTTCAGAGTGAGAGAAATCACAGGTGTTTTGGTGACCATTGCAGGTTTGTTAGGATCCTGAGAGTGTGCTCTGGGATTAAGGCAGTCTAGCACTTTACAGTGGGGAATGTGACCTTTCCCTGCGTCCCCCCACTGTCTCCAGTACCCCTTGGCCCTGAAAGTCTGCTCGCACTGAAATGCATAGCTGTGCTAATTACCATACCAAAGCTCATTATCCCACTATGAATTAACCACCACTGCACTCTCATCCTTTCCAAAGCTGGGAGTACACACTTTTGCTGGCTTATTAGGTACAGCAGAAATGGCAGTGGAGCAGACATGAGGTTTATGGATTATATTTGCAAAAACAGGCTGTTGGAGAGCCGGAAGCTGAGCTGATCTAAATACTTAAAGATGCCTGGCACTTTACTTAAGTGTGGTTTTCCTCGCCCACCTCTCCTGCTCCACCCATAAGCTGTTATGATGCAGGTTTGTCTGTCTGGACCTGCTCTAGCCGTTTGGCTGTGTTTGTTTATGTGAGTGCTGCTTCAGTTTGCGCCATCTGCCTTTAGCAAACAAAGCTGCAATGTAATTTTCTGGCCACGTTTTAGTAGAGTGGTGGGGGTGGGGCTTTCGCACCACAACGACACACAATATACTGTAAAGAAAATGTATTTTAAAGTCTAACTTGTAAGCGACAACGATGAGATAAAATGGTCAAATCGACTGTTACAACAGCTACTTTTTAACAGCTATCTGTATGTTGCCCTCCGTGTGTCCGTACTGTGATTCACTGTAAATAAATAATAATAAAAAAACAACTTCTTAAGTGTGGTTTGTGCCAGCCATATCGAGTCTTTAAACCCACTGCAGAATGTCAACCGGTAGTTTTCCGCTATTGAACGATGTTGCATGTGGCTTTTGTAACGCAAATCTGATGTTGAGTCACGAGCAGATCATACGGTGTATCAGCACGTGATGGTGAATAAAAATGTCAGAGGGAAAAGAACGGGAGAGAGAGCGCGCAATTTCTGCAGCAGAAGAAATCGGCTGTCAAAGCTTTCTGAGACAAATTAGATGCTTCATAACACAGGCTGCGTATTATTCTTCAAGCGAGAACTAAAGCGCGAGCTCACAGGAATCGATGGTGCTGGGATTGTGTGTTTATGGGTGAGCTGCATTGGCTTTAAACGTCTGAGCATCCTCGCGTTTTTTATGACTGCAGGGGATTAAAACCGCACAGGAGATTCAGCTAATCATGTCGTCTTGTGGACAGTCTGCGTGAAACGTACGCATGGTTTTAAGTAGTTTAGAAATAGTTTAACTCATATCACTGCTGTTTAACTCATATCACTGAGGTCACTTAAATGATCTAACTCACATTCTAAGTGAAAGAGTTGCATGTTCTCCTACTGCAATGAATAGTTTGCTATATCAAGGAGATTAACGGCAAAAACTCTGATAGGATGACTAGAAGAGGTATCAGTGGTCAAATACACACATGCCAAAAAAGCCCCCGCATTAATTGTTTTTCAAACGAAATACCATATGCTGTTATCTTTTTGCAGTATATAAGAAATTCTAGGAAATATAGAGAACCGGCTGTTTTCATATAAAGTCGTGATAGGTAAAACACAGAACAGGGTGAGTAGAGAAACTCCATTCCCAGATCTGGAAACGAACTCTTAAATCCATTTTTGCCGCTGTCCACATGGTATGGTGCTAAATCTCATTATACGGTAGGGAACTCTGGTGCATTGTTTTTGCATCTCAACCAGGCAAAGATTAATTATTAATGCAGTGATTGTTTTGTTTAATCGATTGGCTTGTATGCAGTCTTTCTGTTCGCTCTGTACTAATATGTAAACAATAAAACTTCGATTTAGTATGGAATTGTTAATATAAAACTTCTTGGGGAAATCGCAACAAAATAAGACTGAAAATTACTTCAGAGATACAAGTTTTCAGATTTTCTGGGCAAGTAGGTCATTCCGAGTATTACGTCTTTTAAATCGGATTCATTTTTTTTATTTAGTTTGTTAAAAGCGTTTTACTGCATGGCTACGCTTACAGTTTATTGCATGTTTATTATTTGCCTCCTTAATTTTTGTTTGAGGTTTATGTATTGGATTGTTCTGGAGCTTCTTTCATTTAAGATGAATTGTTTTGCGACGGGGGGTATTAATATAAAGGTTTATTGCAGTAGGCAAGTCATTTACTCCCATATTAATTTAATCCTCGAGTAGGTGGTCAGTCACATATGATAAATCAACCTAAATGAGGAAAATTGAGAAATTTTTTTCCTCATTTTCTTCGCTCATTGTGTGAGTCTCGACATGGATTCAGGAAATTAAAAATGAAGAGTGGCGCTCGTCGGATTTTGGGGACAAATAAAATCTAATCTAATGTGTGTTTGTGCGTGTGTGTGTGTGTGTGTGTGTGCGTGCGTTTGTGTTGGGGGTGGGTCAGTATTCTGAAACTGTAGTGTGTGTCCTGACGTAGGCTTCATCACGTCGCTTTAGCTTTACCTATGCATTAACAGGTTACTGACTTTCTAATGAAGCTTGATGCTACATTAGACGCGGTCTGTGACAATGCGATTAGAAACAGGAAGCATGTATCATATCGAAGATGCATCTCATACAGTAGCATCAGCGAATTCTAACACACATTATACTAGCTCAACTGGTTTACACTTCAAATGATAAGGATTTGTACGTTAAACTGTGTCTCATGTGAGGCTACATCCATATATCATTTTAAGTGCAAACATTAAGCCGTGTGTAATTACAAACCTCATTGGCTATTAAAGTGCATTAACTCTCAGGAGCACAAACCCAGTTCTGCTTCCCATTTAATTTGTATGGGCTTTTCTCTGATCTTCGTATGGACATTCAGATGTAGTAATTTAATTTATGTTAAAAAAAAATCTCTAGTATTTAGCGCGGTGTTAATTAATCAAGAACATATTGGCTCACTTTGCGCTTCTGCCTCCGGGCCACTGCCAAGCTGTTATTCAAAACATTTCTAATTGAATGTTCATATTAGGGTGACGTTTACTGGGCAGCCCAGGGAATCATACGATTTCTCTTGCCCATGGACATAGACTAGCTTGTGTACTCACTGCTACTGGTTGATGTGGTGTGGTGAATTTACACTATCATACAATCATGAAACATTTTTACAATGAACATTTTCAAAAAGCTTTACCAGGTCCAGACCCTAATGTGCTCTAATGTTTTGTGTCTGTCTGTGTTTAGTCTGTGAAAGTGTTATTATAACCTTTGTCTTTCTCTCTCTTTTTTTCTCTCTCTCCCCTCTTAATCTGGCCAGTGACCACGAGAGCAAGAGAAGAGAAGCCAAGCCAATCAGTGCTGTAGATTTGGTAAGTACCTTAAATAGCTGTGCTGTTCATCAATCTGGAAATGCTGTAACAATATGTTTAGATTTTTTCCCTTTAAATTTGCTCACAGATTTATAGCTATTATATGACGGTGGAGATAACTAAAGGGTTTTTAAAGTGTCATGTCAACATATCACAAGTGTTCTATAGAACATCGCACTGCTCTCTCTCTCTCTCTTTCTCTCTCTCTCTCTCCTCCCCCCATGGCTTTCCTACCATTTTATCTTCATGAACACAACAAAATGGCTCCCATGATGATCTGCTGTTAAAGAAGCGTTAAGGCTTATCCCTCAAAACACAGTATATATTCCTCCAAGGGACTGAGGAGCTTCTATTCAATAAGCAAAGAGTACTCGGCTCTGGGAGCCTCAAGACAGTATCTCAGATCTGGGAGCCTCGAGACAGTATCTCTGATCTGGGAGCCTTGAGACAGTATCTCCGATGTCCAGCGAACATTTAGTTAATTGGTAACTAAGGTGTACAATAAGTGGTTTCAGACATGACTAGAGAATGTGAAGTGTTCTCTCTCTCGCTCATGATGAATGGATGTATCTGCTATCTGTGATTTATGCGCCGAGCGCATCCTCATCCGCTCTTGTCCATAAAATAGAAAACCATACATCATGCAGCCTCATCCCATTAGCTGCAACATTAATTACTTGCCGCATCACTAATGCTGCTATAATCCTACCTCTCAGTGCCACTGTGCTATAGGAACCTCTGGCTGCGAGTCCCCGGCTCTGCCGTGTGTAGCCCGGCTTCCGACCCACCCAAAACTTATGCCTCGGCAGCAGTGTGTTATCGTCCATTCCTGTCCTATCCTAATCCTCTTAGATTTCTCCAACAGATAATCCAGATAGTTTCTCAGCATAAACACTGCAGTGCAGGAGCACTGTGCCTGTGTTTAAGGGGAGAGACAAAAGGCCAATCCTGTTTGGAGTTGGAGCCTGGAGCCATCGGGGAACTGGAATGGACCGGCAGGTCGTTCTAGAAGCTGTAAACATGGATGGCTAATTTATCTTGCTTAAAGCTGATCCGCCAGTAGACAACAGAAGTGCATACTGAGACGGATCTGAGGGCTTATCTCCATCTGTGTCTTGGTTACCTGCAAGAGCAGGATGCTGCAACCACATAGGACAGGGATGTTTTGGATGGTGTGATTTTAGGAACAGGTTACAGGTAAAGTATAGTTAATTAAAGTTATGTATGTTCACCTGGAGGTTCTGATGCTATTTGCATTTGTTTGAGAATTAAGAATGTGTTTGAACATGAGCCATTGACTCCAATGACAGTGTGCAACATGGGGTGATGATTTTATTAATTGTTTTCTGGGTGAATGAAAAGCAGACACCCCTGTTCTAGATGGGAGCTGTCATAACTTCATAGGGATGTGAAGTCACCTTGTGAGAGTTGTGACAGCTGGCAAGACTGACCAACCACTCAAGCACTTCCCCTTGATCAGAACCCCCTCAGGGAGTGGAGGGCAGGCCCAAGGTGCTACCTCACTAAGGGCCTTTAAGTGGCTCAGCAACAATCTGAAATGGTGGCAAATCTGTGCAGAAATGCTTGTACAAGAATAATCATCATCATCCTCATCTTCATTTTTTCCCCACTCACAGATGTTGGATAAATTTACACATAGATTCAAGCTGTGAAGTGTAATAAAGAAATAGGAAAACAGCACAGTGGGAGTATATGGAACACTTATGGACTTTTTGCAGTGTCTAGGTTAGTCCTCAGTGATATAAGAGGCTATGACTTCACAGCACATTAGGGCCTGTTTGTGGGAGCTTTTAGGGCGCTCCTTTAGCAGAGATTTCTGTCTCCCCTTTCGTTTATCTCTCTCTCATATTTTGCACTCCTGTTTCTCTCTCTCACTCACTCTGACACTCTCTCTGTCTTTCTCTCCTTCCTTCCTTCCTTGCTCCCTCTAAACAAGCCTACTCATTCCCTCCATAGATATTTTTCTTCCACCCGTTTCCCTGTCTAAAGGGACAGGCTATGCCCAATGTTCATCTTTTAATCTTCCACATTATACTATTTCATTTCCCCTCTAATTCCTTAATCAGCGAATCTGCCGCACCAGCACGAGTGCAGTTACACTAGGAGCCGATTTCACATCTGTGATGCGCCTCTTGATTTGTGCCCCACGAATTTCGCAATTGTTCCGTTAATAAGCTGTCGTGGATGAATCGCAGCTGCCGTCACAAGACTGAAATGAATGACTAATGCATCCATCAAGGGACATTATCTGAAGATTAGTGCACTGAGTGCATGCAGACCCTCTCCCAGTGGTTTACTGCTAACGCAGGTACATGATGCTGCCTGCACGCATAGTTATGCAGTAGGATGGGATGTTTTACACTTTTAGATGAAATTGAGTAAGCTTACAACTGATCAGGAAATTACTGTGAGGGAAAACTGTATGAGTTCTATAACTGCACAGACCTAAAATATCAAAGGTTCGTCTACTTAATCATTTTAGCTCTGTAAAAAGAAGACTGTATTGATATATTCAAAAGACCTTTGCTACAAAGTTGTGATAATGTTTGAGATTATGTGATACACATACATAATGCCAGATGTCCACAATGAGATGCTAAGAAGGAAGAATGGTCCTTTATTTAAATATAAAGGTGAATTACATTTACCTGTTTGGCAAACACTCCTATCCAGAGCAACTTTCAATTTCAGTCATGTTACACAGGAAGGCAAAAGCACTGTTAGTCTTTCCCATGGACTCTATTAATTAGTGTAGAGTGTTGCATTTGGTCAGATGGGTTATTGTTGCTCATGAACATGTACATGTTCTTAATATCATTGTAGTCATTCAGTCTTGCTGGTAGTATATGGGCCGTCTGTCAGAGTCTCTTTTTCATTGGATACATCAGGGTCTTGTGCTCAGGTCAGCTGACAGCTCCCTGTCAGTAATTCTGTTCTGCTCAAGCAGGCCCTGCAGGGACAGATGGGACATTTTGAGATGCACTGTAGCTAAGGATCTGTAAGGATTTTTCAGCCAGTTGCCTCTGTATGGCCATCTCTATATACACAGGCAAAGACCTGCCCCTTAGACATAAGCAGATCTCTATACACACAGACACAGACTTGCCCCTTAGGGATGAGCTGATCTCTATACACACAGACACAGACTTGCCCCTTAGGGATGAGCTGATCTCTATACACACAGACACAGACCTGCCCCTTAGGGATGAGCTGATCTCTATACACACAGACACAGACTTGCCCCTTAGGGATGAGCTGATCTCTATACACACAGACACAGACCTGCCCCTTAGGGATGAGCTGATCTCTATACACACAGACACAGACTTGCCCCTTAGACATAAGCTGATCTCTATACACACAGACCTGAACTTTAGGGATGAGAAGATTTTGCACACCCATGATTTCATGTATGTATAA
>JAOYMR010000003.1:7610665-7623138 GCA_025802075.1 Tenebrosternarchus preto
CCGGAGGATTTGGGAACCACTACTTTCCTTCTTACAGAAATCATAATCCATTACTAGCCCCTGGAAGAGGAGGACTGACTGCCCTTTTATTTTATTCTATTTCATGTATGCTACTCATTTACCTGTCTCCTGTACTCTTGCTGATCATTTAAATATTCCCGTGATTGTGTGTGTATATATACACATCTGTGTGTATATGCAGGGATACTTATTGCAGCGTCCACTGTTGTTTGTTTTGGGTGGGATTTTATTTTATATTTTAATCTTTTATTATCACTATTGGCATTACTACTGTTGATTTATTTTTGTGTGTTTCATAGATGTGTAAAACCAATAAAAAAAATAAAAAAAAAATTCTAATAAACATATTTTATGTCTATAAATTCTGACCATAAATCCACTGTTCCTGCTCGTCTATTAAGATTGCAGATGGTCGATACATTAATTTATTAGATGTTGATTCATTTGTAAACTTCATTTGCACAACTGGAATGTTGGTGATCAATTAATTTGGCACTGTAGGGGACTAATATCCTGGACCTCTTTGGCAGAACTCAGTCAAAAATATACACACACATAAATTATACATTGTGTACTGTATATATATATATATATATATATATATATATAAACACACACACACACAGAAACCATAAACACTTTATAAGGAACATGTATACACTGGTTTATTTATGTATTTATTCACAGTGAGTCTTAAGACAGCAATGCAAATGTATAAAATCAAGACACGGGCCAAGAGGTTCAGTTAATGTGCACATCAAACATTACAAGAAAGAAAAATATGATTTGAGTGACTTTGACCTTGGCATGCAGTTGGTGCCAGATGGGCTGTTTAGAGTGTTTCAGACACTGCTGGTCTGCTGGGGTGTTCATGTGCCTCAATCTCTAGAGGCCTCACAGAGTGGTTCAGAAGCATCCAGTGAGCAGCAGTTCTCTAGGCAGTAAAGCCTTTTTGATGAGAGGGGTCCGATGATAATGGGTAGACTAATTTGAGCTGACAGGCAGAGGCTACAGTAACTCAAAATATCACCCCTTACCACTGTGGTGGGCAGAAAAGCTCATCCGGATGTCCAACATACCAAACCTTTAGGCTGATGGGTTAGTAAAGTCTTCTAGAACTTTAGAAGCACTTTGCTTACATAACTGATGAAGAACTTCAGTCTGAAATGTCCTGCTTTTCTGGCAACCTTTTGTACTTCACAGCAAATTTTACTATCTTTCCTTTTTTTTAATCATTGTACCCTGCAGTATTTTTGATGGCAAGTTGGCAACTGGAAAAAAACATAGATGAGGATGAACAATATATGTATTATGGAAAGCAGCTATTCCACAGCAGCTATATAAAGTACATGGTGGAGCTTTGAATGATGAAAACACCATCATCCATACTTAGAACTAAGCAGCTAGTTATCCTGTCCTCAAACATAGTGAAACAATGCCTGCTATCACAACCGGAGATGGATGGGTCTCCCAGTAGTCATAGAGACTCTGAGGGACATTGGAGTTTTGACTGACCCCCAAGATGGAAGAGATCCCAAGAGATTTTCTTTCTAATGGGTGGTTTTTTGTTTTCTTTGTGAGTGTATGTGGTGTATGTATGTATATGTATATATAGTCATACAAGTCCACTGCAGACATGGTCTTCTAAAGGAGCTCAAAGGCCTCACGGTGCCCCAGTCAACCCTGGAGACACAGCTGAGGATGACTGATGAAGTGTAGAGTTTTATCTTTGGCCGTGTGCTGGGACCATACCATGCTTACCTTTCGCCCAGTAAATGACGAGCAGCAATAGGGACCTTTGGAGTTCGTTTCTGGTATTGATCTGTGGAGCTGTCCATCATGCAAATACCCAGACCTGCAGGTTACTGTCCATCAACAGGAGGGTACATTCAAGATGTACACCTAGCAGCTACCCAGACCCCATTTCAAACACTGACTACAGTAGTAATCAACCTCATTTCTGTTACATTTTTTTTTGTAATAGCATTAACTGTTTGTATGTTCTTGAAGGTGATTCAGGCCATCAAATTGTGCAATAGTAGGAATACCTTGTCCTTTATAAATATCCTTAAGAAACTGTTATCTGTACAAGTCATCATGCAGCCTTATATTTTCAAAAATAATGGTTCCTCCCACATCACTTCATCTGTACTTCACTATACCTCTCAGTGATCCTAATTAAAGGATAAAGAGACAAAGAGAGAAGAAGACCAGCAGAAGTGGAGTGGAGAACATCACATGTAGCTCTCTGGGTGACCTCTGTCCAACTCAGCCTCACCAGCTTATATACCGCAGCAGAGCAGGTTTCTGGAGATTGCATTACAGAAATCAAATTAAAAGCATCTTAATCTGTTCTTGAAATATCTGGGGCAGGTTTTCTCTAACCAAGTACAGATGAGGCAATGGTGAGTCATCGACACTCTTCTGGGCACATTACAAGGCTGAATGTTGCTAACGTGAAGTGAAATTCAGCTAGTGTGAAATCTTCCAAATCACATAAAAGGGAGACATAAATAGTTGCTGTGTTGGTGTCTGTTGAAGAGCTGCTGTATGTGTTTGAGTGTGTGTACTCTGTGTTAGTCTCTTTCTGAGGGCCTAGTGTCCCTGCAATGATGGGGAAAACAAGGTACTGTGTGTGTGTTCATTCATAATGCAAGCATTTGCTGTGAGGACTGTCATCCAGATCCCTTTCGTCTTTTTAATATGCTGTGTGGGTAGTATATATTCGGAGATTAAGTCAAAGCGTTGGCGTCTTCTGCACCAGCTCCACGTTCTCACACTGCCTTTCACTCTAAGAAGGAATAAACCAATTAAGCCAACCTAGAGATAGAGAGTACCCCACAAAAAAACTCACTTTTATCATTATTTTTGGTTGCTTTCCCAGGAAATGAGATGCCCGGGCTCTCCAGCCACTCGGGACAATCAATAGAAATGATGAGGCTGATAGCAAAAGTCCTGAGTCAAAACTGCACATTGATAGCTTAAATATCAACATATGGAGAAGATGTATTCACTGAAAAGTGCTGCATTTGCTACTTCCTGTCCCTTTCTCTGTGTGAGCATGCTCTTTCCTTCACAATGAGGGGCAAGACTTCTTTAGATTTCAGCATCGACGCCATCTTATTCTCACGGCATTGGCTTCCTGGCGTGCTGCACTCCTCCAGCAGGGCTCTCACATGATGGCGGAGCCAGTAGGGTTTTCACGTGAGAGCGGAGCCAGCAGGACCATCGAGCACAGTGAACTGCAGCATGTCTGAACTGAGCACAGGAATGAGCGCTAATGTGTTCCGAACACACAAGTTTTGTGATTAGGGCCACGCACTTGCAGTGTACAGTTCACTGAGTTAATTGACAGCTCAGTTGGTGGCAAATTCAGCTCTTGGCTTCCCCAGCTTGACCCAAAATGTTCTGTAAACCAGGATCATTAATGATCTGAAAAAGACCCCATGGCAATTTTGTTGCATGGCAATCTGTCAACATGTTGCAGTCTATTTCCCATTAGTTTTCCCCAATGAAGTTATTGATTTTTGAGAGCTATCTGAAATAGCTTCTCATAATGTGGGTAGGCACATTATTTATTGTGTACTTCCCCTTTGGTGAAGCTAAAGGATAATAAATTTAAAGAAGAAAACATCCCCGCCAATGTGACGTTCAAGTGTTCTATGAACCATAACAAGCCAATGGTGGTTATTTTCACCACATTTCAACCTTCATCCCTTTCAGAGAAGAGAGCAGCCTCAGATAAATGAAGTAAGACTCAACCTTCATGCACTCTTGCACGGTGTGTGGGGCTCTATGGCAGCAGACCATGCCCCTGCCAGGGGGGTGGGGGGGCAGTTCTTATCCTGCCTGTCTTCAGCAAAACAACCAGATGCACAGTTAATGTAGTTCTCGCATATAGCTGTAAATCAAACATTGGAATGGAATTTGGAGTGTCTGTCAGCTGTATTAAAACACAGGCAGGCGGCCACACTGTCCACCTTTATGTCCACCACTGTCCTACCTTTCTTCTCCTTCCATCCATTAGTTTCAGGTGTTCAGTTTCTGTTTGTCTTTGCCACTGGCACAAATGCAGCTACACCAGGACCCTTTGCTTACCAGAATAATGATCTGGCACAGAAAACAAGACCTTTAGTACATACAGATATTATCTAAGTTTGACTTTGGTCCAAACATGAATGTTCTCATGTTATTATCTTCAGATGTGACCACTGTTCCGGTACCCATATTCAAATACTGCTTTGTTCTTCAACCACTGCACAATGACCCATACTGCACTGAGGTGGCCAATGAAAGGAGCGTTCATTATCATACAAAATTAACATCCAGAAAATATTTTCCTCTCAGCATAGAAAATGACAGGATGGACCACACTTTACAAAAGCTAAATAAGGGTGTGTGACATTCTTCACAAGCATGTCGCTTTAACACACCTCACAACTCTACTCAGAAAATGGATGACAACCAGACCAAGATAAATTCCTTAAAGATAAAGCCTAATTCTCACAGATTGTGTCTTTCAGTTGTCTTGTTTTAAATATTCACATTGTGATAGTTGAATTCACATTGTGAGCCAAGATAATGGATTTGACACCCATTGTTTTTAAGTAATGTGCAAAGGAAGAAACCATCTAAACGCTCTTTATGTGGCTTTGCATGACATTGACTGTTGGTTCCGGTGTCCAATTATTTTTGTAAAGGAAACCGAGAAAGACAGTATCTTTTTTAGTGGATTTCCGTGATTTTTGTCTAAAGTGTTTTATTGAGGTTTTATTAATGAGGATTGGAAGTTACAGTCAGACCCAGTACCTGCCATGCTCCCAGCTGGTTAATAATCCCAGCGCTTGCAGATAAAAAGGGTGTTTAAGAAATCGGGTGGTTAGTGTACAAGTGCATGGCTCTCTAGCACAGCAGCTGGAGGGTAAATGGTTTATGGGCTGGTTAACTTCAGGGATCACAGTGTGAGCTCTGCTAGCACACATGGCCCTGGTTAACTTCAGGGATCACACTCTGAGCTCTGCTAGCACACGTGGCCCTGGTCACTCCTCACCAGTTGCATTCTGCTGTGGTTTGTTGCATGTGTTCCCAGCTCTCTGCCACAGTATGTGGAGTCTCACAGTTTTATCAGTGCCAACATTGCAGCATCATTCTTAAGTTTCTTCTAGGCTGGGCAGAAATTTTTATGTTACATTTTTTTAAATCTTATCTTATATTTTATCATTTGTTTTATAATTTGTTAAAATGTTATTTTATGAAAGAATTCATTATATTTATATACATTGTAAAGCTGAGTTTGTCTTATGTAATTCTGTTAATATTAACAGCTCAGAGCCATTAAAGCCATTTGTTGCACATTGTGAATCAGTTCATCAAGGCTTTGTAGTTTAGTGCATTACACATGTGGTACAGGAAAAAAAAAACCTAAGAACAATTCATTAAGGGGAATGTCAGCATTAGTAGCCACCCATTGTGCTTTCACAGACAAACAAATACAATGTGTGCATTAGTCTCTATTCCCTTGAGATGACTGGCCTTGAGATGCCTGCTCTCTTGAGATGGCTTGAGATGACAGTAAAAGCACATGTCCTAATTAGTCAGTTGAAGCAGATAGCGTCTAATGTCTGAAAGCCCCATTTAATAGCAAGGGCACAATAATAGACACACATACAAACATTCCAATCACACCATCTACACCTTGAATATGTTCCCTAAGCCAAATGCCTTTGGAGACTATCACTTCATATAGAGTTTTGTTTGTTCTTTTGTTTTGTGTGTATCTCCTTTCAAGTGTTCTGTGTATGTCTCGTGTATTTCTCAACCCTAGGATGACCTGCTTATGTCTTCTGGGACCACACTCATTGATAAGGTCAGCCACAAGCTTGAAGTGATTGATACCATCTTTTGTATTTTTTTTCTGTTCTACAGCTGTTTCAACTTGTCAGTTTAGTATTTTGTCCTTCACAAGCCAAATCAGGTGTTGCATAGTAGGAAAAATGCTAAATTGCTGGCTACTTGTATTAAAGGTATGTTCGTAAAGCTCAAAAGCTATAAAGCTCAAAGTGTCAGTGTTGTTACTGTCTTCTCTGTATCTGACTCTATTTCAGTTGCTGTCAAGTGACATACCTTTGGGGCATATAGCACTACAGACATTTGAGGGAATGGCACAGAAGATTATAGGATGTGACTTGCCTCAGATCAATCAGATTCAGACCATCCACTGTTGCAATAAAGCTCAATCCATTACTCAGCACTGCAACCATTCTGGGTACACACAGTTCTCTCCTTTTTGTTCTGGCAAGCCATACTAAACTATTAACGCATGGACTGCCATACTCTTCAAACTGCTTGCATCCCACTGCAGTATGCAGATCTCACACTCATGTGCAGACTCATGGGATGAAGACACAAACATGATTTCCACCAGGTCAAAGTGACTAGACTGCTCTCAGTAGTGTGCTTTGGTCCCTCAAGCTGCCTGCAGTGGGCTCTCCACTGTCTCTTTTTTCTCAAACCTCAGCCACACAGTAAAGGCAAATGGCCATGTCTCCTGTCCTGTCCTGAATGGACAGACCTTCCTAGAAGGGCCTACAGTTTTCCAGATGGAAAGGGAGCAGACATTTGGAGGGCAAATACTCACCATAATAATCACCCACCTAAGGTAGTAAGGCACTAAGGACCTAATAAGTCCACTCTGAACTTAAGAACCAGGGTAGGGGGACACACTCTTTTGTTCTGAACTTAAGAACCAGGGTAGGGGGACACGCTCTTTTGTTCTGAACTTAAGAACCAGGGTAGGGGGACACGCTCTTTTGTTCTGAACTTAAGAACTAGGGTAGGTATAGCCTGAAACATCATATGGCATATCACATAACTCTCACATAATCTACCAACATCATAAATAAGCAAAACATAAAATATTTAGTTATGCAAACATCAAAAATCTTGTTATGTAATTCAAAAAGCAGGCAACATTCTCTAAAAATGTCTAACTACTGATAAATTCCTCATAATACAACTCATCACAATTAAATTCTGTTGACACGACACAACTGGCTAAAAATTAGTCCTTTCTTAAAGGATATGGGGTGAAAACTACTTGCAGCAAGGACAGTTATCTGTTAACTACCTATAAAGAGTAGTGCTTAGTTTATTTCCATTCTTAAAGAATGTAACATCCAAAAAAGGAAGGAATTTGTTCCTTAGTGAAATTACATGAAAATTCGATACCATCAGTGTATCTTCCTGAAAAAGATGATCTTTATAAACAAATGTTTCTTCAAATAACTTCCATATTGTGACAGCTTCTGAGCAGTTATGTGAAGTGTATTTACATTTGGCAGACACTCTTTGCCAGCACAACTTATAATTTTCAGTCATCTTACAGAGGTAGGCAAGTGTAATATTAGGTGTCTCTCACTGGTATATCATAGAGCACTTGCCTAGACAGGGACTGAACCCCAGTCCCCCACAGGCAAGGCAGCATTGTTGCCCACTTGACTGTACTGAGAGTTTTGCTTGGCAGATGTGGTTCTGAGAGTTGGCCTATATTTACAGTTTTAGAACATCTGGCTGAAATGCGCCTCAGACTACCTCCTAAAGGATATGAACAACTGGATTTAAATATGTTTTAACTGCATTTTGAGTGGATTTACACCTGCATTGTAAAGCCAGTAATCCCTACGAACAGAGGAAAAGACCAGGATAATGACAGTGCTTTTCTATGGGTGGAAAGAGTACTACAAAGTCCAGCAGATCTAGAAATGCTGTTACCTTTTGAGAAGTACCTGTCCTAAATTATATGTAAGTATGAATAAGAAAATTATATGTATTATGCACTACATTTAGTAAAATGGAAAGTAGATATATACTGATAGCAAAATATTGTTTGAGTAAAACTGGTAAACTGGTTTTACTGAGTAAAAAAAAGTCATCCATTTCTACCTCTGTATATTTTCCAAATACTTACATTTAAATATGCTAAAGTGTCAAAACTAAATGTAATATTTTTGTAAGAACAGTTTCTATTAAGACATGCTGTGGTCTAAGTGCTCTTTGTGTGACTGCAGGTTCAGTCTCTGGCGATGCCTGTGCCATTCCTGGCCGACAGTCTGACAGAGGACACTTTGCTTCACAGCTTATTTAGTTTGTTTATAATAAATAAATAAATAAACATCTGCTCCCTCCCTCTCATTCCTCAACACAGCACCGACCGATCCGGGTGCAAGCATGGGCAGAGCTGGCTGCTGCTGCACTGGTGACAGCTTGAAAACTCTGGTTGCGCGTGTAATTCACCGTTCTAGCCTTCACCCTCCAGGCTTGGTGGTGTTGTGTGATGGGGGACACTTAGCTAAGTGGGTGGAACTGGAGATGACTAACATTAGGAGAAAAATGGGGTAAAAAGAATAGAAAGACGTCTGTGCAAAGCTACCTTTTAAATTAGACATTTTAAATGAAAAACTTTTGAAAGCGCCTCCGAAAGTGAGTTAGCGCTTTTCGGTGGCAAATCAGAGCTCTGGATCGTCTTATAGCTTTTGTTACGGTGCCTGTTCAACAATGTACTCTAATCACCAGCTTCACTGTTCAACAATGTACTCTAATCACCAGCTTCACTGTTCAACAATGTACTCTATTCACCAGCTTCACTGTTCAACAATACACTAATCATCAGCTTCACTGTTCAACAATACACTAATCACCAGCTTCACTGTTCAACAATGTACTCTATTCACCAGCTTCACTGTTCAACAATACACTATAATCACTAGCTTCACTGTTCAACAATACACTAATCACTAGCTTCACTGTTCAACAATACACTAATCACCAGCTTCACTGTTCAACAATACACTAATCACCAGCTTCACTGTTCAACAATACACTCTAATCACCAGCTTCACTGTTCAACAATACACTCTAATCATCAGCTTCACTGGCCCATGATGCCTCATTGGAGAGTAAATTAAGTTAACTTTCACCAGCTCTGAGCTTGAGGTCAGTAACAAGAAAACAACAAAAGCAATAACGGCTAATTACAGCTATGAAAGCAAGTTAGCTAACATTAACATGAACAGTGTTCAGCTTGTCAGAAAGCACACTGAAACATGATGTACTGTTAGTCCTGTCTAGCATTAAAGATAGTCTTATCTCAGGCAAGCTCGAACTATCACAGTGTTAACACAAATTATTTAGTAATCTAATTTCAGCATAATGTTACCAAAAAATGAAAACATCACAGGACACAACGTTACTGGTTTTTTAAAGAAGAATAGTGTTATCGTAAGTAGACAACTGGTTTTACTCACAAGACCAATACAAGACCATGTCATAATCAGTCAGCCTAGTTTTACATTGTTTTAAATGTCATTTATTGGTAGCTCACTGGTTAAGGCACTTGACTAGTGATCAGAAGGTTGCTGGTTCAAACCCCACCTCTGCCAAGTTGCCCAGCAGTGGCCCAACTTGCCACCCTCAACAGTTGCTTTGGATAAAAGTGTCAGCCAAATGCTGTGAATGTAAATATATCCAGTTAATATGTTGGTCTTAGATTCAGCATGTGCCCCAAATGCCTCAAAGTCACTCCTGTGCCCTTGTCCAAGACAAGTGCTAAGGCACACTTTGTTGATGTGTGCATTTGTACCTCTGTATTCTGTAACTACAGTATCTTGTCCTGATATACCAGCAGCCTGTTCCCTGTTATTAACACCTAACACTGCCATTAGCATGGTTTCCCAAGAGCAGGTTTCACCAAGGTTGCTAAGGAACGAAAAACAGGCTCGTTGCATCGTGTCATTTCTGATTTTCGCGTCATTCCTTTCACACCTCTCGCTGTAAGTGCAGCACTGGGAGCAAACACAGCGCATGTGGAGAGGACGTGTGCTACCAACTACTTACTGCAATAACCATATACAGAATGTCACTATCTGAAAAGTAGCTTAAAACCAACACTGACTACTGCATTTGTCTATTTTTGACATGAGAAAAGTGAAGAAGACAGTGGAAGCTTATGCGCCTAAGAGTATGGAACGCTAAGAGTATGGAACGCTAAGAGTATGGAACTCTAAGAGTATGGAACGCTAAGAGTATGGAACTCTAAGAGTATGGAACGCTAAGTGTATGGAACGCTAAGAGTATGGAACTCTGACACCACGTTGGTCACTGGCTCTGTCAGCCAGAGCGAGAGAGAGAATGCTGCAGATGTCAGCACTTCTCCACATGAGTGTTCAGACTGCAGTTACATTAGCATATGCAGGTTCCAGTCTGATCCCAGCAGTAGTGGTGGGGGGGGTCCTGTTGGTCTCTTAATAAGATAACCGGAGAGAGAGAAGAAGGTGGGTTATGAAATGCTGGGGAAAGGAGGAAGATGAGAAGAAAGGACAACGGAAAGGGGGAGAGAAACAAAAAAAGTGTCCGTAAGTAAATGGCTGCGAGGGTGAAGCAGCATTCGCAGAAGCCTGCGTCTCCTCCAGACTCTTACTGTATGTGACAACCCAGACAAACCTACGTCCCAACAACCAAGTCAACCGGTGAATGATTATCTGGAAAGACTCCAACCCACCCACAAAAAACTCCAAAAAACTACAGCTCCACTCCCCCAAGTTACCCCAAGTTACAGTGACTTGACCCTTTTCCTCTCAACACAAATGTTCCATAGGCAGCAGGGCACAAACTCCCTGAAACTATATCCACACATTAAAAGTAAATGGCTATGCGTCATGGCCTGGATGGCCAGAACCACCTATAAGGGCCTGTGTTTTTCCAGATGAAAAAGGAACTGGTATCTGCAGGACACCCACTCAACTTAATGACTGTGCACATAGGGGAAACATAAAAGTACTCTACTGGCACTAAGGACCAAGGGAGGGGAGTTTAGGTGCTCGCTCTAGGCTCACACAGAGCTTTTACCAGGCCTGGGCTGTCTCTGCTGGTTTTGAAGCCTTCCTCCCGGCCCCCGGGAACCACGGAGAGGCTTTGGTGCAGAAGTGCTTTAGAGAAATAGGAGACAGCAAGTGACAATTATCATGGGGTCTGAGAAGACACAGTAATGGCAGCCTTCATTTTGTGTCTCATCCATGGCAAAGGGGCCTGATGCATTAGCAAACAGTGGCTGCCTCAGCTTTGTGGCAACAGTGTTGTGTGAACCAAAGCGAATAACACAAACACACACACACGTTTGCACAGACAATGTGGGAACACAAGTGGCGGAATGAGTCAGCTTGACCTCGTTAAAATGCACAGTGTGCTGAGAGGCACTGCAGCAAGCACTCGGCCTTCTGAACCAGAGCGGCTGACGGTACAGTGGCAGCATGGCGTCTGAAGGCCATCTGAAGGCCTTGGCTGCTTCTGAGTTTGCCGCGTTCCCACCTGCCATCCATGGAACGTGTGCTCGGTTACTGCTGCCGCAGTCCATGTTCGGGGGGGGTGTGGGGGTGGGTGGGGGAGGGGTTGAAGGTGTCACGCTGCTCTCTTGAATTTCCTTAATGAACAGAGATAAGTTAAAATTCAAACTGGCTGCTGAGCACTGCAACCACGGCTACTTCCTCATTGTTGCTCTCCGTGCTTCAGGACAGACAGACGGGTAAGAGGCATCAATAAATCTGTTTGTCCTTTTCCTTTGGCTGTGATTGTGCACCACCACTACCATTCACCTGCCAGCAGGGGGCGAGAGGGAGCACTGCAACTAGCATACGCACAGCTCAGCAGCACTCCTTACGTTGCACGCGTGCCGTTGCCATGGAGACCTCCATCTGACCCAATTGGAATCGTGTGCCCTTACATGTACACATGCTCATGAAGATGCACATTTGTACACAGATACATCATGATTTCACTCATACATACTTGCTCACACACACTTACAGGCAACTGACTGACATCTGTACTGGATCGAGGAACCCCTTATGACTGGTGGCCCACTTACAAGTGGCTTCTCAGTCCTAATTACTGCAAAATTTTAGTGTACAACACACACACACACACACACACACACATGCACACACACACAAGCTCTCCTCATTATTTCATCTGTTCATTACAGACTCATTATGAAAAAGACCTGGAAAGGGTTAATTATGTCATTTCACATAATGCATCATTAATTTCATTTTCTGAAACTCTTCAGCACAGAGAGAAGGAAAGAGACGGTGCAGGCTGACAGCAAGAATTCCTACTGTCCAGACCTCTCAGTGGAGAGGGCAGTAGTGTGCACCAAGGTGGACCTGTATAACTATCCAGACCTCTCAGTGGAGAGGGCAGTAGTGTGCACCAAGGTGGACCTGTATAACTGTCCAGACCTCTCAGTGGAGAGGGCAGTAGTGTGCACCAAGGTGGACCTGTATAACTGTCCAGACCTCTCAGTGGAGAGGGCAGTAGTGTGCACCAAGGTGGACCTGTATAACTGTCCAGACCTCTCAGTGGAGAGGGCAGTAGTGTGCACCAAGGTGGACCTGTATAAC
>JAOYMR010000003.1:7665744-7678825 GCA_025802075.1 Tenebrosternarchus preto
AGGGCAAAAAAAAAAACAGCTATGAGTAATCTGAGAGTGTCAGGTGCAAACACAGGAAACCTAGAGGAGATGTGATGCTTCATACTGGAATCATGTACATCTATCCATAATGAACTGATTGATCTGTTTCTTTCCCTCTCTCTTTTCTGCTCCTTTTCTCCTGTCTATCTCTCTCTCTCTTATTATATATTTCTCTCACTATATCCCTTTCTCTCTATCTGTCTTTCTTTCTCTCTCTGTCACAGCTTCTGCCTGGCTACCCAGTTTAGCTATGAGCCGGAGGGAAGCCCTAGTGGGAAACCCCGCCACCAGCGCGGGGCCTGAGGTCCGGACCAACAGCACGGAGGCGGCGGTGCCCGGTGCTGCAGGTCCCAAAGATGAGGCTTTCTCCAAACTCAAAGACAAGTTCATGAATGAGCTGAACAAAATTCCTTGTGAGTAACAAGACAACCAAACATCACAACAAACCTTTCTAATTAAACATGGAAACTCTGATAGCATAATACACACATTTTGCATAACACAGAAGAAAATATTTTGTTATCCAGTTTCTAGCAATGTTTCATCTAACTTGTAATAATTTTGAACATTCATTGAGTTTGTCTGGAAATGAACAAAACGTAATCATAGCGGTGAAAACAGGCTCCATCATTCAAACTTTATTTATTCATTTTCTTTGTTATTTGTTTCTATATCTGGGGTGCTCATTGTATCGTTAATGCATCTCTGACATAATGAAAGCAAAACCACACCACGATATAGGCGCTTGCCTTCCCCTGGTCTGACTCTAAATAAGAAATGAAATGAAGTTTGTCATCTGCAGTTTGTCATCTGCTTGTTTGATCAGGCGCACCTCTGCCTCTCAAACACACCCTCAGCAAACAAACAAGCATAGAAATACTCAGTCTGCTTCTCTCTCTCTCTCTCTCTCTCTTTCACTCACTCTCTCTGTCACTCTGTCTTTTACTCTCATTCACTCTCTCTCCTCTTTATCTCTAAGTGCTAGTTAACTTGTGTTAGTTAACATGATACAGTACAACTGCACACTACTACATTCTTTAAAATAGCATCTAGTAATTTAGTTAATATACAGATTCATTGCCTTATTTGAAAGAGATTCTGTTGTCAGGAAATGGCAGCAATTGGGGGAAAAAAGCTCTGTCTCAGAGCTGCATGAATGATGCACATGTCATATAACTGCTGAGCAGATCTGTGGCCTGGCAAAGCTAATAAGATGATAAGACTATTATTTTCCACTCACTCTGGCCGGGCGCTGTTTGTTTTGGGGAGTGATGCCAGTTACTAGTAGAGGCAACTGTGCCATTTACCACAAAAGGTGCTGCAGGTGGGGAATGATGGAGCTCCAAAGGCATTGTGGATGCCCCAAAGTTACTTTGGATGGGTGGTGATGAAGCTATTTACCCCAAAAAGATGGATCATATAGGAGATCGTGTAGATGGATCATGAAGGAGCCCACACACTACTTCCACCCCTCATATGACTGCATTAGTGAGCTGGTGTGTGGATAAATGAAATTAGTTCGCAGGAACACATTCATGCTTTAATAATACAAAGCCAGGGTAGAGGGCAGCAGTGCGGGACCCAGGACTGCACTATAACAGGACCTCATAGGCACTGTAGCCTTGCACATATCATCCTGAATATCCCCAAATCCTTCAGCCTGGTCCAGTCAAATCTGCCCACACCCAGTAGAACAGTTCCTGTCTGTGTGGCTGCAGGATTGGCATCAATCTTCAGCTTTGTTGCTGTATTTCCACACCTTCTATTTGTGCCTCTGTTGGTCATCATCAGTTAAAGCCTCTCCACAGAGCGCTCGTGGGTTTTAAGGCTGTCTCTGGAGAATAGGCTCCTGTTAGGGCCAGTGGCAATGCACACAGCCATTCTGGGTCTGGTTTGATCTCCACACATCCATCGAGAAACGCGGCAGTGACGTCTGGATTCAGCTCAGGTTCACTTACGCTGGTTGGATTGATTGCATGCATCATGCATGAAGGAAGATGGCAGAAAGTTGACTGCTTTTGTGTCTCAGCGGTTATTGGCTCCTGTGGAAAAAAAGGATGGATAGTACTGGAAATGTGATTCGCTTCCCTTGATAAGACTCTCTTCATCTAGGTGATTTGAAAATAAAGGCTACAGAGAAAAAATATATATGAGTTCAAGATCTCTATTTCTCTCTCACACACATACACACTCACCAAGCACAGACACACATGTTCCCTTCCTAAATCCTAAGACGCATACAGTTATGCACACTTAAGCTACTTTAATTATCACATTGCCTTGCTGTAGACAACTGTAAAATAAAAGGTTGCCAAGTTGGACTCAGACAGATATGCCCCTTCTGAGAGGAAGCCAACAGCTACTCCATTATAGTGCTTTAAATTACTGTTTTCATCACTGAACTCCATCTCCAACACACACACACACAAAAGAGAGAAAAAAAAACACGTGACTATGCCCGGTTGGGTTATACTTTATTTCAGAATAGTGCTTTTGCCAGGCAAATATGTTCTGGAAAATGAGAACAAATAGCCAGGTGGATATACTGCACACATCAGCTATTGTGTCCTACTGATTTATTCTGTGCTAGTGGCTCTTCTACATAAAGAATGTCCTTGTCGGGATGCGACATGTTTTGTAGCAGTGCAGTGAAACTCAGATACTTCAGACAAAAGGAAGGTTTCATTCTTAATCCACTAACACTACAGTATGTGCAGAAGAAAAATGCAGCTAATATGAGTAATGCACTCACCATGGCTCAAAAATAGTGCAGGTGGAGAGAGCAAAAAGTAAAAATATGAACATGAAAAGGTGGAGGTTTTTTTCCCTCTACCAGTTTGTCGTGTTCTGATCCCATGGTCCCTTCTAGTACACAGTCCTATTTTTTCTTTCCTCATGCAGTTCATAAATATTCAGGAGAACTCATCTGTGACCTGCTATCACTGGCTATCTTTACACTAAAAGTCACACGATGCCAATTTCTGTTCAAGCTATCCATCACCGATTAGGCTGTTTGCAGAATCATGTAGACAGGAAGGGCTCCACCTGATGCACACACTTGGTCACACTTGGTCTGAATTAAAGCCCAGATTATGGATCTACAACGCTTAGCTAACCAAGAGCTAGACTCACTACTCCAGTTCCACAGTAACCTAGAACCAACAACATCAAATCAAAAGTGTTTTACAGTGTTAATTTATAAAGATTGTAGATAAATAATGGAGTGTATGTTGGGTTGAGGCTTTTAGGTATATTCTGTGATGGTATATTCTTTTTAGGTATATTCTGTGATGGTATATTCTTTTAGGTATATTCTGTGATGGTATATTCTTTTTAGGTATATTCTGTGATGGTATATTCTTTTAGGTATATTCTTTTTAGGTATATTCTGTGATGGTATATTATTTTAGGTATATTCTGTGATGGTATATTCTTTTAGGTATATTCTTTTTAGGTATATTCTGTGATGGTATATTCTTTTAGGTATATTCTGTGATGGTATATTCTGTGATGGTATATTCTTTTAGGTATATTCTTTTAGGTATATTCTGTGATGGTATATTCTTTTTAGGTATATTATGTGATGGTATATTCTTTTAGGTATATTCTGTTATGGTATATTCTTTTAGGTATATTCTGTGATGGTATATTCTTTTAGGTATATTCTGTGATGCCTGACCATTTGTTTACACCTCTGTGTTCACATTTAACAGAATCTCCCAGGAAAGGAGGTGTAGAACATGTTTTTGACAAGCTGTAAAAAAATATATTCTGCTCACAGAATTTCAGTATTGTGTAAATATATGCACAGAGATGCAGGGTTCTAGGTACACTAAACATGGTCCTTGCTAACAGAAAGCTAGTTTAGTCCTGCCACTGCGTTCGCTGCGTTAGTAGCACCCATAATAAAGCCAGGACAAAAATCCCACCTGTTCAGTGGGTCTTATAGCAGTAATAATGCTCTCTTCACACAACCATACCATTTATTTTACTTCAAATACTACAAATACATACCAACAACGATTTGTTCTATGTGTTGTGTTTTGTTTGAGAATGGTGATAGTGTTTGTTTGGGATATAACCCCAATTTCCACATGTTTATTCCTAGCCCTCACCAGAGTGGCCATTTTGGCTCTGTTTTGCACATTGCTGCAGTTGCACAACCCTTGTCCATGCAGCATTGAGTGGGCAACTGTGTCACAGGCGTCTCTAATGAATCTCCCAGCAGTCCCCTGCTGCAGCCCAAGGCTCTGGGATTCAAAGGCAATTAACCTCCCAGCACAGAGACAGCCTGAGCCATTATTATGCGCTCTGCCACAATTACTCTGAATAATGAAGACAATGCAACAAGGCGATTTCCCAGTGTGTGCTATGGTCCTCTGCACTGAACTTTAGCAAATTTACAGTGGATTTGTACAAAAGCTTCAATTTCAGACTATTTCATGCTTGTTGAAATATACACTTTACTAAGAACTTTGAATGTTGATAGGTTCTTGCATATGATCACTTGTAAAGCTTAAAAATTTAAATGTTTGACTTTATCTTTAGCTGATAAACTGATTTGTTCAAAGCACAAGGTTGTTTTGTAAACTGACAATAATATTCCATCATGTAGTTGGCTTTTGTATTTGGAATTTAAAGAACAAGAAGGAGTTGACTTTTTTCCTACCCCATTTTGAAGCAAATGAGTGTTTCTCTGGTGGAGGACGAGGTGGACTGTTAGCATATAGTTCATCAGAAGCTTTTTCCCAGGTTCTTTACCAGGCCATGATTTTAAGTTGTTTATTCCATTCAGCATATTAAACAACTCCATCCCCTCTGGTGATTTCAGTGCTGTAATAGATGGTGCTTATCGACTCTTAATGCAGACACCATTCATTTCCAGAAGAGTCTCTCACCATTTACTCTTTGTGTTGTTAAGAGCACACAGCAGCACCTGCTCAATAACCCAGAGAGATACAATCTGAAAGGCATGCAGGTCCTGCGGATATGAAAAGATGGAAATCAGTCTGTATCATCTCAAAAACCTTTGAACTCATTTGTTTTGGAGAAGGCATCTTTATGCCAACTGCACAGTATAAAATAATGTTGTATTATTGTAGTGTTCACTATAGTTCATTCATGCAATGAGATGTTAGATTATATGTTTAATAAAAAAAAGAAAGAAAGTCTAATGTTAGATGTTTGACTAAAAGTTGGCTGCACTGAGCAAAGCCATTACTAAGAATGTATCCCATGGAGGCCCAAAACACCGGTATAGTATTTCTTTCCTAAAAAGTGCACAGCAGAAGGACAAGGTTACCTGGGTTGCTTTGTCTCAGCCTCTCTCTCTTCCTCTCTGTGTGTTGTATAACATGTCGTACTACTGGGGTTAATTGACCAACAGTGATCTGTCACAACAAATTAGTCTGGGTTGAGGCACATTACTTTGCTGGATCATTTTACTTGGCTGTCTTTCTCTCTCACTCAGTCTCTCTCTCTCTCTCTCTCTCTCTCTCTCTCTCTCTCTCTCTCTCTCTCTCTCTCTCTCTCTGTTTGTTGGTGAGTTATTGACAGTGAAGAAGGTTCCTCTGAGCCTCCCTGCTAACCAAGAGAGGTTCTAGGGAGGAATGTGGATTATGTTACTGATTGCATTCACCTACGTCGCAGATGCAATGCAAACCCGCTGGATACATGAACTCACATTATAGTCACCTCAGCCCCATTTGAATGTAATAAGAGTCAGCCGTCTTAAAGAGACGTCCTTGGGGTCCTGACCAGCTGCCTGCTGCCTTCACAGTCCCCTCAGAAACATTTCCCACGTCTCGTTGACATTGGCATAAACTACATGAGGCGTAATTGAGTTTGCTCAACATTAACATGGCAGTGCAATAACTCAGTATCTCCGTAACATAGCTTGCATCTTGTCTTCCTCTATTTATTAAACAACACTAGTTTTACTTATCACCTCCCTAGATATCTCACAAGCAGCTCATATTGAATAGTACCTAGGGAGATTCATTAGAGCCCAGAGAAATTCATTTTCATAAAACATGGAACTCATACATCCCACTTTCTACAAGTGATGCCAGTGTTGCATTTCTGAACGTCATTTCACATCTGCCACTGTAAAGGATTTGGGTTGGAAATAAAGCCAATCCTTCAGAACCATTACTGTCAAGAGGTCCAAATGGCTTAAGATGGCTGCCCAATTCAAGAAATAAAGCACCTTTTTCTTTCCATTTTTTTTTATTTCTATTCTTTCTTTGTTCAGCCTGATAAGGTCTGCTGTACATAGTTCCTTTCTAGACCTCTTTCCTCCCTATCAGATGGAACAAACACAGATAATATTTTTACCTGATTTAAAGCTGGAGGAATAAAGGCAGAGAATGTGTGCGTGATGTACCAGGCAAGCTCTCTACTGGAGGGGGCCCCTCTGTGGAGACATGGCTGGGCAAGCGAGAAGGACGCATGTGGTGTCCTTGAAACCAGTGGAAAGATGGCAGACTTATCCCATCCACCCCAGGCCACGGCAGGCCCTGCCAAGTAGGGCTCGCACTCTGGATGCATTTCAGCATGATGCTCAACAAAACAAAGAAGAAGAAGAAGAAGCAGGAGAAAAGTAGAAGAATGGTGTAGAGGTGAAGTTACATTTTGTGCCGTCAGGCCGAGAAAGTGGAAACAGCTGTGAAGCACAAAAGCACAACTGCACATTACCCTTTGAGAAAGAAAAAGAGTGTGTGTGTGAGAGAGAGTGTGTGAGTGTGTGTGTGAGAGAGAGTGTGTGAGTGTGTGTGTGTGTGTGAGTGTGTGTGTGATAACCGTCATTACAATTTGAAAAGCACATGCTTGCTTGGCAGTCTCTTGGGAAAGTAGACCTTACATAATAAAGTTAATTAGCAAATGCTTCAATTGCTTTTAGAGACTCAGGTCCTATTAATTAATCCACACAAAAGTGTCTTTCAGAATGAGACGTGTGCCAGATGACAGAGATAAGCAGTGTAGTGCACTGTGGTTCACATACACTTGCCTTACACATTACACAGTCAATAGAATACACTCCACACAATGTGTGGAAAACTTATTAAACTGCATACCTATTAAAACAATTGCCTAAAGGAGAAGAACATTAAAACAATTTAATCTTCCTTTATGAGCTAAAATAAAACCATAATTTGTGTAATTAAAATGATAGTCAGTGTACTCATCACACACATTTATTCAGTCTCAGTAAAATTTCTCTGATCTCATTAAAACATGTCACTGGCATCACAAGGTAGCTGCCGCAGAGAGAGGTCTCCTTCCTGCTGAGCACACAGTCCTGTGCCAGATGGTTCTGGATTCACCTATAAATTTAGTCTAATCTAGGACCTCAGATCTAGTCTAGAACCTCAAATCTAGTCTAGGACTTCAAGAATGGACTCTGTGCTGATTATATACTTTGCTGTTTTGGGCAGAGGAGGATGCCACCCCCCACCCACCACTTGAGTCTTGGTTCCTCTCAAGGTTTCTTCCTCACGCTCTTAGGGAATTTTTCCTTGCCACTGTCGCCCTTGACTTGATCAATGGGGGCTTGGACTCTGACATCTGTAAAACTGCTTTGCGACAACGGCTGTTTTAAAAAGCGCTATACAAATACATTTGAATTTAATTTAATTGAACACTCCAGAAGTTTGAACTCCATGGAAATGAGTTTCCATTAACTGAACACTGGACCTGGCATGAGAAGCAGTGTTAACCCTTCGATCTCTTTGTTTGGGGTTGTTTTTTGTTTGTTGTGAGAAGTGATTCTAGAATTTGTGATCTGGTTCTTGAGGATTGTTGATAATGAGACAGTTTATGTTATTTTCAAGCACCAGCTCACACAACTAGTTGTGTGGAAGGGGACCAGTTGTAAAATCAGCACATTGTTGCAATATTTAGCCAAACCAGCTAGCTAATGTTAACTTGTTTACTAACATTAACTCCTATAAGCCTAACTTTCTCTTTTTCATACATTAACAGTCATGTCTCACATGTAGTGCATTATGCATTGTTGACCACCCCTTCCGTAAAAGAGGAGTTATGTTTTGTATCATTACACATTGACAGGAAAGACTTTCTTTCATCCATTTCTTTCATTAGAACTGACAGTCAATCCGTTTGTTATTCAGCACAGAAACAACGCTCTATAGAACACTCTATAGAATGCTCTATAGTACTATGGTCCTCTCATTTTTGAGCCCAGAATCAAGATGGATTAACAAGTACACTTATGTCAGGGAGGAGCTGGCATCACTGCCTTTTGTCAGGGCTTACACTCCTGAAAGGGTTTAAATGAGGTCCAGAGCAGGAGCTGTGCTGTGCCGTCTGAGATAGCTTCCACACCCTGGTGTCGGGTGGGGAAGCACTCGGAGACTGGTGGAGGCTCCAGTCACAGAGAGGGGGGAGGGGGGAGGTGACAGCCATGAACCGGTGGGCCACATCCTGGGGGAGTCGCATGGCTAATGGTGGGCCCAGGGGCTTGTAGCCAAGGACAGCCACTGACTGACAAGAGTGACATTCAGAGCGGCTTCTGCTGTCCAGCTGTCACACAGATCTGCTGTGGGATTTGTTCTTTTCAAACAAGCAGTAGAAGAGACAGGGATGTGGGCTGCAGTCAAAACCTGCTTCTTCTTCTTTTGTGGTATCACTGTTTAAAAATGAGCAAACTGCAATGATAAAACTGTCAAAACATTTTACTGACCATATCAAAATATTAGTCAAATGTATTAATATAAAAAAGTCAAATGTATTAATAAAACAAAATTAAATTTCACTCAATTCAATTCTACTTGAAATCATACTTTGATACAATTTATTTATTTACATACTATTTTGGCATTTTATTATTGGTAAATCAATCAAATTGAAGTAGGGGTCTTAAAAAAATGGCTGACATTGGAAAAAAATGGCTGGGATAGAGGAAACGAAATGAGGTCACATCTAAGGATTTACAGGACTTGTGTACACATGCCCATAATCCATGATGCCTTAAAAACTGACAGTGCATCCAGTGACGTTTTATAGCTTCAGTGCATCCAGTGAAGCAGGGAATTTAATAATTAAATAAATGTTCACCCCTTTTATTTTTGGACTGTATTTTTAGGGGTTGCTAAAAGAGCTCTGGGTTTCCTTAACACCTCTCACTACCTACATCTGTTCCGGTGTTAAAGTTATAAATACATGTAGAAGGAGAGAATATGAAAAAGGAGAGTCTGGCATTTTCATCATCTCCACAGCGTGCAGTGCCAAGGCTGAGGAGACTGGGGAGACTGAGGAGACTGAGAACTCCCAGTGTTACTTTAGAACATCACTCACTGTTTATCCTTGGACAAGTGCATATCGATTTTGTCAACAGCACATTGATTTATTTTTTCTCGCTCTTTCTCTCTCATCTGCTTTTGGCCCCCAACTGTCCACTAAGGGCAACGCTACCCTGTGCCCAAAACCTGTGAGCCCTGAGGGAGGGAAAAGGATGCGATTCATCCCTGCCAGTAGACAATATATACAAGTCTAAAAGCCTTCAAAACAGAATGGAGACCAAAGAAATTGTCATTTCCTGAAGACTCTGTCATGCCCATACATTTCTCCTACATGGTGATTAAAAGGAGCCGCCCCCCCGTCTCAGAGTTTAATCACTCTTGACTGCTGTGCCCACTAGTGCAGCACTTCCACTAACTGCGATTTACTGGCACAATTTGCGGCATTTTTATTGCATCTCTGTCCATCCACTTCACTGTAAAAAGGAAGCAGTGCATGTCAGGTGTTTCGAGTTTTTAGAGCAGAATCTTTAATTATTGTATGCCTCCATGAATCAGGGATTCTGCTAGTGCATTTGCTGCCCAATGGATTCCTGCACATGTTTGATGAGATGGAAGTGTCTCCTGAGCCCTAATCCGGAGGCCACCATCGTCTACGGCCTACTGATTCGTGAACCAGGACTACTTTAACTCCATTGTTTGGAGCATTTCCAGATTTGGCACTTGGCAGGAGGCAGTTAGTGCTGTCTCTGCACAGAGGAGGACAGAGCATGTCTTCTCCTGACAGCACATGCTGAAGCTGTAAGCTAAGCTGTATTTAGTCTAAGACAGGACCGAAAAAGACCAATCAACCAGCCTGAAACTCAGCCTACAGAAGCAAACATTTAATTCCTGTTTGGTGATGTTTACTCTATTATAAGGTGGCAATGAGGCATATAAAAGAGCAGCTTTTAGAGAAGCTTAGGGTGAAGAACCTTCATTTGTTGGAGCTCTATTTGTTCTGACTGAATGTAACTAGAGGGACATGATCAAACTCACAGATAGTATCCAAGGACAGACTTTTGCCTTTAGAAGAAATGCTTATTTAGAACAATCCCCTTCCTTGTTGATTACATAAACGTGCTATTGCCAGTGATTGGCACAATAGTGTCAGGCTGCTCAGAGGATTCTGTCGTAAATGAGTAGAGTTTATAAGGCCAGCATCTGTTATTTGCACCAGATTGGCTGAGGGCTCTCTTGAGTGTTTAAACATCTCTGTTTGAGTTGAGATCATTAAGCTTCTGTGTCTAGACAGCAACGTGTTCCTTTTCTATTGATCAAAGCTCTATTAGCAGCAGGAAGAAACCTTTTCTCACAATAATGGTGCAGCACAAAGGACAAATGACACGGGCAAGAACAAAAAACACTCAAGAAAATATTGTGGAGCCTTTTAACACAGGTTATTCTTAATAGCAGCCATTTTGTGTCAGTCTTAAATGTAAAACTCCACCTTGAGCAAATGTCATTAGATTCTTAAATGTTGGTATTGAGCCCATGACCTTGGTGGTGCTGGTCATGGTGGTGCTTGGTGGTGCTCTTACTCTTCCTTCCTAAGTGAGCTACAAAATTAAATGTAATGTTAATAAACACCTTTAGTGTTGATGTCAATAAACACCTTTAGTCTGTGGTCATTATTTAGTTTGCTTGTTTAAACATTGGAGTTTTCCACCAGTGACCAGCATAATAATATTAACACACAAGTCCAGGTTTATTGGTGCACAACAGAATTTGGTTATCCTTCAAATGTATAGATCTATATCTATATCTATATACAGTTCTTGATCTATATATGCAGTACAATTATAGTGGTATAATAGCCATGTTGGCTCAGTGCTTTATGCAAGTTACTGAGTGCTCATGTAAATTCTGGTGTCTTTTTGTGTCTTCACAGTGCCATCATGGGCCATTGTGGCGATTGCGTTTGTGGCTGTTGTGCTTGTCGTGTCCTGCTGCTTCTGTATCTGCAAAAAATGGATATTCAAGAAGAAGAACAAGAAAAAGGGCAAAGACAAGGGCAAGAATGCCATTAACATGAAGGATGTCATAGAGGGGGCCAAAACCGAGGTAAAAACATTTTATTACTAGTGTGCATCTGGACTTTGTAGCCTTGCCTTGTCTAAACACCAGTACTTGCATGCTGCTGACGCTGTTTCTGTTCTAGTGTTACTATCACTGCAGCATGAGGCTGTTTGGAGTGATTATCTGGAAACAGCAATACGATCTAGATTGACTAGAGACCACCCAAAAGAAAGATCTAGATAGACTGGACAACACCCCCCAAAAAAAGATCTAGATTGACTGGACACCACCCAAAAGAAATATCTAGATCAACTGGAAACCACCCAAAAGAAAGATCTAGAATGACTGGAGACCATCCAAAATAAAGATCTAGAAAGACTGGAGGCCATCCAAAAAAAGATCTAGATAGACTAGAAACCATCCAAAAGAAAGATCTAGAAAGACTGGAGACCATCCCTCAAAAAAAGATCTAGATTGACTGGAGACCACCCAAAAGGAAGAGCTAGATTGACTGGAGACCATCCAAAAGAAAGATCTAGATTGACTAGAAACCATCCAAAAGAAAGATGTAGAAAGACTGGAGACCATCCCTCAAAAAAAGATCTAGATTGACTGGAGAACACCCAAAAGAAAGATCTAGATTGACTGGAGACCATCCAAAAGAAAGGAAGGGGAAAAAAGAAAATGTCTTCTGTTAAATGTCTGCTGTTGCTTGACTGCTGACTTTAATTGCAGGTTTGAATACCTGGCATGGTAACTGGCATTAAAGCGTACAGAGCCCTGCTCTCTGTAGCGCATAAGCAAATCTTCATGGGTTTATGTTTTTTTATTGTTTGTTGGGGGGGGGGGGGGGGTATTGTTTGTTTGGTTGTTTGTTTTTTGGGTTTTTTTGCCTTTTTAAAAACTTTTTTTGTCATGCTGCATATGATTATGCTGTACTATAAGTGGTATCAACCTAGAGAAATGACAGTAGCTAATTAAGACGGGAGTGAGGGCAATAAAGCAACTCCCCCTTTTTTCTGACACACTCACAAATTATATCCAACACCGACACTCTGACCCTAGTTTGCATACTAATTATATTAAAACGGACCCACAAAACCGCACACTGTGCACTGAATAATTGAAAATTCCCCTTAATTTGCAGTTTAAATCCAGAACCACTTGGATTCTGAATTAGATACACACACTCTTAGGATATACACACGACTACAAAGAGTTACATTCGCTCAACCATACACACATACAAGTAGACATCAAAGAAAGATACCTAACAGGGTTACCTTACATCAATGACATTACCTTAGATCACAGGTATTACATTACCTTAGTGCTTTGATGTGCACTAGCATTTATTCCATACAACTTAATATTTGTCAAACAAGCCTACTGAAATAGTGTTTGGTAATGTGTAAAAATGGATTGTAATGTAATCATATCCCATTGTATTAGTAGATTACCAAGATGCAAGGGCTTTAATTGACTACTCATGCTGTTCTTCCCTTCAAGATTCCATGTGTGCTGTATATGTGGGCTGTAATGATAGCGCCTACATTCAACAATCAGGAAGGAAAACCACCCACACGCTAACACAGACCACACCATTTAAAAAAAAACACCCACACGCTAACACAGACCACACCATTTAAAAAAAAAACACCCACACGCTAACACAGACCACACCATTTAAAAAAAAACACCCACGCGCTAACACAGACCACACCATTTAAAAAAAAACACCC
>JAOYMR010000003.1:7678925-7699372 GCA_025802075.1 Tenebrosternarchus preto
CACCCACACGCTAACACAGACCACACCATTTAAAAAAAACACCCACACGCTAACACAGACCACACCATTTAAAAAAAACACCCACACGCTAACACAGACCACACCATTTAAAAAAACACACCCACGCGCTAACACAGACCACACCATTTAAAAAAAAAACACCCACACACTAACACAGACCACACCATTTAAAAAAAACACCCACACGCTAACACAGACCACACCATATAAAAACACAATTTAAACACCCTTCAAGCTCCATTTACACAGAGACCACACCAGTATTGACCTGCCCAGCACATATGATGCCTGAAAGCAGAAGGGCCAGAGAAGGACCAGTGAGAGTGTTAGCGGTCATTTCTCCCGGTGTGCCCAAGACTCATGTGGTGGCCTCTGTGTGTGGTTGTTTTAATTTGTGCTTCTTCCTTCTATGTCCTCCTTATCTATGTTTTGTCTGATGACTTTTCGGGATTGGCACTGGCGGTAGGTTCCCGATTGCTGTTGGATCTTTTTTAGCCTGCTGCAATGATGTTTTCTAGCCTCTTGACAGGAAACTTACTCCTGTAGAAAAAAATATATGTAACTATGCATACAGTACATGTATACTACACTATATATGTGTGTAACCCTGGGTATGCACATATATATATTTATCTATATATGAATGATTAAAATGCACTTGGGTACGCTTTTGACAAGGCTGAATCACATTGATTTCTCATTTCAGGTATATTTCTGATTAAAAAGGAGAAAGTCCATGGCTCCTGTAGAATGATTAAGGTTACCAGACTGGGGAGTGATCTCTTTACCAAATGCATCAAAGTGAAGATTTCTTTCAAATTTGTGGTTTGTTGTACTTGTACTTTGGACTATAACAAATGCCTGGAAGGAAAATACCATTCAAAGTATTAGAGATATAAATGGTTCTGATTGTGTTTTAAATCATAGTGATCATCCTGATCTTTAAATCCTTAAGACACAAGTTTTTTTTTAATTTGCCTTTCTTGGCAAAAGTCCAAAAATGATCTATACCAGAAAAATGGATGTGTATAATCACAAATAATAAGATGATCACAAATAATAAGATGATCACAAATAATAAGATGATCACAAATAACTAAATTTTCAAAATCAAAATAACTCAAAATCACTCCATTTTTTTTTAGCTCTTAAATGCATTTTTCATCTATTTGTAAATACCTCAGGTTGTTAGAAAAACAGCTGCTGGATCTTACACAAATACAACTATGAACTGAAAATATTATATTGACAATGTATTGGAAAAAAAAAAGTTTTGTTTTTTCGATTTTGTGTTGCTTATCTCACAAATGCAGCTTTTACGAAAATAGAATTATTTTTTTTGTATTTTATCATTGGCTAATCTCTATAACAATCTCTTTTGCTAGTGACCTGAGGTATACATTTAAGGGTTAACAAAAAGAATACACTGGCCTTAATCATTTCTACTTTTTATAATATTTCATATTACAATATGTGAATTCTAAAAGAAGTGCAGGAAGAATCCTTAAACTTGCAAGATTAAACTTTGTTTTGTTACATAATCCTAATCTGGCCAAGATGCTATTCATACAAATGAGCAGCTAAGCAGTTGGATCATCCACTCTTGTTCTTGTTTTATTCCGCTTCTGCTCCTAGTGCTGTTTAGTTGTTGTCAAGCACAGGAGAAAAAAGTTTGCTTGTTTAAGGAAAACTTGGACATAAATTCATTTTCAGATTATATCATTGTACATGTACCTGTTAAAGGTAAACTAATCAAGAATTTCCTTGGATTTGGTCAACAAACAGTAAATTGGAGTCACTGATTGATGAGTCATCAAAGGTGGCGAAAGTGTTCTCATTTAAATCAACTTTGCCTTTGGAGTTTGAGCTCTAGTCAAATTAAAAAACGTAAAAAAAAAAATTGGTAGAATTTCCAAATGGTACAAGATAGGCAGCTAAAACATTCATGCCTCCAAACTTTGTCTTGTGCTATTGACAGTAGTGGAGTCCTGGGAAAATCTTAATTAGCTCACCTTTAAGGTCAGCCAGACTTCTGAATGATTCCAAAAAGACAACAAATCAATGTTGTTCAGCCTTTTTGCTCTCACAACGATGAACCTGACAGCCGAGAGGACAGACCCCATGATCGCTACCAGCCCATGTTTGGTTTCTGTTTGTTTGTTTTGATTTTCTTTTACGCCACCTCCCTTCCGCTGGCATGATGCATAATGCTTCCATCAGTGTGGCGGCCCTCACGGCTGACGTGGGGGGCCCGAGGCACCACACAACGTGAGCAGTGACTCCACAGAGAGAGGTGTTAGCACACAAGGGCACGTCTGGAGAACGAGAATGCCCTGCATGCATACTGATGAGCCAGACAGACCTTTCACCCCGAATGGACAGAGAGCTGCATTTGCCTCATCAACCGCATGCTTGAGACCTTCTGATATACACAGCTACTCATGATAGCCAGACACACACACACACACACACATGTTCACATGCACACACGCTCGCACCCTTCAACCCACATGCACTGTCTTAGTTTGAGTCAGACACTGGTCTGCCTAAATTAATATTAGAATTCCCCGGTATACCACGAGTTCAACTCTCTTATCCAGCACACTACTTGCATTCAATATGTACAACATTCTGCGCATTATTTGATCTGCAACCCCCGCCCCCCCCCTCCAGCCAACAACATGAGCAGACTAGACACCCACACGCTGACACTGGGGGTGGGGGTTTGTGGGCGGGGTTCACAGCCTGAGGTCTGTCTGTCACATAGCATGTGCCGATGTTAACTGCTGTGGTGTTTCTAGTGCTTGCCCCCTTTTAAGAGAGGCTCAGTGCAGGAGCAGACAGGTCCGTGCGGCAGACCCGCGGCTCAGCAGCGGGCGGTCGGGGCGAGACCAGGCGGTGCCGGGCGGTGCCGAGCGACGTGCCGCCCCGACTGACTCTTGGTGGCTGTTTTCTTCAGGCCCTGAAGGATGAAGATGAAGTGGAAACAGGGCTGACGGAGTCTGAGAAGGACACCGAGCCCAAGGAGCAAGAAAAACTGGGCAAATTACAGTACTCCTTGGATTACAATTTCACAGAGAATATGGTAAGGGTCTACAGTGCTTCTCGCTGTGTGTGGTGTTTTGTGCCAAAGTTTTCATAAGAAGCCCTGTTCGTAAGTATGGTCACTTTGTTGTGTGACTTGTCTTTTGCCTCAGTTCTGTATGAAGATTCTCATCAAATGGTTGCTGGGTCTTAATTGCGTCTTGGTGCTGTTACTGCTGTTATTGTGCACATGCACATATGTTTGAACATACTGGGATTCTGAGGGGACTCTGCCAACTCTGAAGCAACTACTATGGAATGAGATCAAACCCAGAACATAACGCATGGAAGTTCTGAATATTGCTGAGTATTCTTTGCAAATCCCTCAACATTCCCCAAGTTTCCAAAAGTGGAAGCAATGTCTATTTCTGAAGCTCCATCCTGTGTTTTTTTCACTTCTTTTCAAAAAGGTTGTGACGCAAACTTACAAAGGATGGCCTGCAGAATCCACTTCCCCCTACAACCAGTGACAGTACACCAGCACCACTAGGGTTGCTTTATGAGTCATCACTGCTTTATGAGTCATCACTTCTGAGGCCTCTTGCTTGTCCTCAATAAAGGAAGGAATCAGCTCAGATTCTTGGCTTCTCTCACTCTGTGCATACCAGAAGCTGATGAATGTCTCATTGGCAAATGTTGGTGCATTACTGAGGGAGTGGAACAAGGTGGAGAATACTGGTTCATACTGGTTCATACTGGTTCCACAATCAGCAGACCTCCATAAACAACCTGACAGTGTCAGATTTTTTCTCTGCCATTATGCACGCACACACACACACACACACACACACACACACACTCAACCATGACACTAAATCTATGCTTTTACAAGCACTGATTTCTTGTTTTTTTCTTTCATGTAACCGAAGTGACGTTACTCAGCTGGTTATACACTGGTTATACACTGGTTATACACTGGTTATACACTTGGCCAAGCCGTACCAAAGCTTTCATTCTCTAGGAAAACACACTGCAGGCTCCTCCATAGGTTTTCCTACTCACCTTAGTTTTGTAGTAGCACCACTGAGTAAGGAAGGTACGCTACTGGTGATTATCCTGCAAAACCAGATGCTATGTAAGATTCTTTATAAAGGAGCAGTAAATCTTCCACTGTCTAATCAGGCACTAATCACTAATCTAATCACTTCATTCAGTTGTTCAAAATCCAGCACATAGATGAGTTTTTCTTCACTCATTTTGTGATTCACATTTTCTTTCAATCAATCAGTTCAGACACAGACAAGCTCTTTTCATAGAGTAACAACAAACACGAAACTACCCAGGCAGCATCAGCATAAACCAGATTCAAAGCTGCCACCCACGCAGATATACACACACAAACACACACGCAAAACCACACAGAATCCCACTGTAACATTTCCCCCCACCCCAATAAAAGAGTCATGACGTGATGTGAAGAACAGGGATGGAGAAAGCGATAACACCACGTCAGGAAGGTGATGGGCTCCACTACGTTCTGGCATTGTTTAAGGGTAATCTAGCTTTTCCAGCCCAGTAGAGCAGGGTAGGTGGGTTCAGAAGGGGAACAAAGACGTATACTGCATGGGGGATGCATGCTGCATTAACCAGCAATGTGTGCTAAGCCTTCTGCAGCCAAGAAGGAAAGGAGGAGAGGTATGAAAGACAGAAAGGGAACAGGAGCAATCAGATAATGCCAACAGGATATTTGAGGTTTTATTTATCAGCGCCTTTATGCCAGATATGTGAGAAGCCCATGTCATATCTTACACTACACAGAAAGCAAGGAATAATATTCACAAGGAATAATACTGTATTCTTCTAAAAAGGTGCTTCCACCAAAAATGTTTCTTGCCACCAGTTTCAGCTGGCAGTGCACAACCTTCTGTAGACAGATTGTGTGCAGCTTTCCTGCTGAGAGGAGGCAGTATAGCTATGGCTCTTTAGTGAAACCCAATCACCTTCTCTCTCTTTCAGGTGGGTGATGTTTCCATAGCCCGCAGTGCAGGTTATTATGGGTTATGGGAAAAGTCCCATAAGGCTTAGCCTGTTTGTTGCCTCCTTCCAGACTCTGAACCATTTGAACATTTATTAAAACTGTCAGCACTTCAATCCACCTCTGTCACTGGGGGACGGTTTTGGGTAGCTAGATACAAAATAGTGTGCAATAGCTGGACACAAAGCTATTTTTATTAGGCAGATGCACCTCATTGAATTGCTTGCACATTTTCAGGGAGGGTGTTTGTTGGTTTGACTTTTTGTTTGTTGTTTTTCCAGCTATAGTTCATTGAATCCATTTAGATAGCTATGAGCACCAGAGAAAATTGATTAAGAAAATAGGTCAAGAAAAAAAGTGGTTATAACACATAATTGTGTTGCTTTTTTACTTTTGGTCATGCACCTCTGTGGTTTTGGTCAGACATCTGGTCTCATCATACTTTTGGATATCTGAATGTCTAGAGGATTTTTCTCAGCTCAGGGATGGTTCCATGGATGAAGTTGGCAACCAGTCTGAGTGGTGAAGGATATTGGCACTCATAACATTTCTGCTGATGATCACCGCAAAGCCAGCAGACATTATGATATATGCTAGTTGACAAATATTTCTGTCTATGGTGAAAGCTAAAGAACAACTCACATACAGTGATATATAATCCTGAGCCAGGAAAAGGAGATGTACTTTACATTCAGCATCTTTTGTTTTTTGTCTGACTGGGTGTTTCTTGGTTAACACGTCCAATAATGAGGGCTATACTTGCAGTAATGTAAGTATTTATGATAAAGCATATATGCTTTACATGATTCTCAGGATCCTCAAATTATTAGTGCATTTCTGTTTTATCGGTGCATTCGTTCTGTTCTAATACATTTTACACACCAGTTTCTCTGTAATAGTTTGTGTTCTCAACGCTTTGTGATGCTGTACCTGTTCATTAGATGTGAGTGATATGTGTTTGTAAAATGAGTATACTCACTGTGAGGTGTAACCTGTGTGTGTGTGTGTGTGTGTGTGTGTGTGTGTGTGTGTGTGTGTGTGTGTGTGTGTGTGTGTGTGTGTTCCTCTGCACAGTAACTGCACCTCAACACTGAGGGTCCCTGTGTAGATTTTGTATTACTATGCAATAAAAAAAACATTACAGCAAAACTATTCCAAAGAGCTGTGTGATGGGTTGAGAACTAAATCCTCCATCTTGGCACTGCCTGTCATTTCCTTGGTTGCTTTTTTACGGAGTGACACTGATCCTTGCTGCCGTTCTGTCCAAGTATGACAGCTGGAAAAAAAGAGAGACGGACAGAGAGAGGAGGAAAGAGAGCATAAATTAGAACAAAAGATAGCAGGAGAGAAAGGGAAGAAAGTGTGTGTGTGTGTGTGAGAGAGAGAGAGAGAGACAGTGAGTGAGTGAGAACAAAGAGAAAGCACTAAAGATTGAGGTCTCTGTGCCAGAGTGGCCTGCATCTTTGAACAGGCCATGTGAAGGCAGGTTGATTGGAGGATGATTGACTGACCACAGGGCCCGGAGAGGGTATGATGGTTTCGTAAAGATGGGCAGGTCAATCAGGCCTCCACCCTCATGACCTACTGCTCAATAACACGCCTGAAGAGGCAGCCATGTGCCTGACTCTCTGACTCCATGTGCCTGACTCTCTGACTCCTATAGCTTCTTCAAGCCTGACTCTGTTTGAATAGCATGACACACCAGAACAGAAGCTCACAGAGCAGCACGAGCGCTGCTGTCATACTCCTGTGTATCACAGCCGTGCATACAGATTAGTGCTTAGTGATGAGGAAAGCAGGTTGATGCACTTTCTGTGAAGAAACTGACTCACCCTACCAACACCAACTCAGTCACGGAAAGAATTAAATTAAATTGTTACAAGAAAGGCCAAGTTTGAACCTCAAAGTCTAATCACACTCTATCTCTAAATGTGGTGCATTATTCCAAATTCCAAGAACCAATCCAGTCAAATAACTATATATGTTTATATATCTTACATATGATTATATTAGCCACTGGGACATAAAAGATCAAAATATCTTTTGTTAATTATCAGTACATTTTGTGGTATACTTGGATTCAGCAGTCACCTTTTTACATGCCCACTTAATGTTATTACTTTGCTAGTTATAGACCAACTCCTAAACACTGGTGGTGGGATAATGAGATCTTAATGCTTAAATCTTAAACTCACAAGTTGTTGACGTTTGACCTTTGACCTTCAGCTCATAGTCGGGATCATCCAGGCAGCCGAGTTGCCTGCTATGGACATGGGTGGTACATCTGACCCCTATGTGAAGGTCTACCTGCTGCCTGACAAAAAGAAGAAGTTCGAGACCAAGGTCCACAGGAAGACCCTAAACCCCACGTTCAACGAGCAGTTCACTTTCAAGGTATGGGACGCCTCCGAGCTCACAGCTGCTCCCCTAGAGAGTCGATGGATTCTGCCCCTAGAGGCAAGGGTTTTACTGTCTTCTCAAGGTCACTGGCCTACTATGGCTCACATCGAAAGTCTTCTGCACAATATGGTTCATTTTAACTGCTAGCAGCTGGTGCAATAACAAGCCTGTGATAGACTGAAGTAGTTAAAAACCCCAGAGCTATTAAGAATTCACACAGATGTACCAGTAGACCCTCTGCAGGTGGGTTACATCCGAGTCAATCTCACTTTACTTTGAGTGCTTTATTATATTAACAGTGCAAATAAAGTTAATCATAGGTAAACAGAAACAGATGTTTGTTCATATTTTGACCAAATGGTGAATGATTAAAAAGTGATTTTTTGGTGTTTTTTCTATTCCACAGAATATATCCGTATTTATTTCATTCATTGTTTTAGGATTTTGGATTTAGGATTCAACTTTAGCTTGCAAAGGCATCTGGTAGAACGTGAACATGTAGCATTAAACCGACAAACCATAGTACCATGCTTTACTCCTACAAACCATAGTACCATGGATATGTAGCTTTACTCCTACAAACCATAGTACCATGGATATGAAGCTTTAATACCATGGCTTGCAGCATTAATAGCATGGGATTTATGTGATGAGTACTTTGGAAGTATCTGCATTTTGTTAAAGTATTGTAATTTTTGGAAACTTTCACTCAACCACACACACACACACACACACACACACAAACACACATATACATTATTAAAATGTGCAGTCACATTATTATGTTATTGAAAATTGAGAATCACTTTTTACTTCACATTAAGTATTTGGATCATTTACAATACTTTTACTTTTGATACTTAAGTACAAGAGCAGGTAAATTTTTACTAAAGTGGAAATATTAATAGAACACGTGTACTTCTATCAATCTTTCACTATACTTCTAGTAATATTTCACTAAGGGCATGTTGACAAACAAGCTTGAGAGCTAGGTGTGTGTGTGTGTGTGTGTGTGTGAGAGAGAGAGAGAGAGAGAGAGAGAGAGAGAGTGAAGGACAAAATACCAACCCCACCACAGTCTTATCTTTCTCCTGGACAATCAAGCACTTTGTCACCATGTTGAAACAATTCCCTCTTATAATGAGTTTTGTCTGAAAGACGGTTCAATTGGAGGCAATCAAGAATCAGATCACACCTGCGTGCACACACACACACACACACACACACACACACAGGCCCAGACATGGCCACAGCAGGAAACTGTCCCATTCCTGCATCTGTGCAGCAGATAAGGACTGTGTAACAAAGATGGGCAAAGCTGAAGATGTGGTTATTGTATAATGTCATGGGCCAAGTACTCAGTTCTCACACATATACACACACACAAACACACATGCAGAAATGCAGTTTCCTGAGAGAAACGTGTAGCCATGGGTTGACCTGGAATTGAGCACCTCTCACTCCCTCATGAATACTGATGTGTAAATCAGATGATTTTGCTTTGATTGCATTTCCATGAGGGTGAGAGCTGTGTCAAACTCACTTGGACTTACGGTCATTTTCCTGCCACCAAATGCAATCACTTTCATTTGATTGCACCTGCCGTGACTATGATTGCACCAAATGAGACAAATTTAAGCAAAAAAAATAACCCTCTTTCTCAGACTTTAGTGGAGTTTAAGAGTCATCTCAGTCCTCTGCTTCTGGACAGGTTCCATATACAGAGCTGGGAGGGAAGACCCTGGTGATGACAGTGTATGACTTTGACCGCTTTTCCAAACATGATGCCATTGGAGATGTCAAGGTGCCCATGAACAAGGTGGACTTCAGCCATGTTACTGAGGAGTGGCGGGATCTCCAAAGTGCTGAGAAAGAGGAAGTAAGAACATGACACTGGGATTTTCTTGAGCATTTTATTGAATATTGGTGTGGTATCAATTTTAGTCTCAAGCACACAATAACCAAGGCACAGAGCACAGAATATGGTTATGGATATTATTTCTGATTTTGGTGTCTCATTCCAGTACTGTTAGTCACACCAGACACAACACCTGCCTGCAGTGTCTCTGGGCCTGTTGACTCACACTATCCTAATGCTGGCAGATGCCTATAGAATGTTCAGTTTAAGAACAGACAAGCCAAATAAACCAGTGTGAATGAGGGAGAACATGCTAAAAACTTTAAAGTGTACACACACAGATATAATATACCTAACCTGCTGTTGTTTATGGAGAATTACTGGGTGTGATCTGGCTTTAAATAGTAGTCTGCCACTGCTATTCCAATGAAAAATAAATTTCTTTCCATTATTGGTTTGGGACAGTGATGTCACGAAGATCATGGCCACAATTAAAGTGTTGTACCAGTCTGATCATCTTTAAATGTACAGTAAGATAATGCTTTTTACTGAATGATCTGATGAAACCTGTCCTTCAAAGAGCTCTCAACATTATGGGCCAGAGATGTTGAGCAGAATCCATCTGCAGCAAAACATCAGTGAATCAGCTGGCCATGCCACACTACTATTAATAAAGGTGTGACTTCCCAAGCACTGGTTCAGGAAATTAAATTTTCATGGTAAATGTCATGGTGTATAACATTTAGGAAGTGGTTGTCAGGGGAACCTTGTTTTTGTGGCATGGTTGGTTTATGTAAAGGTTAATTATCACTCTACTTGTGGGTTGGGTGAAGATTGTTCACATGTGGGAAAGGTTACACTTGACTGCTTAGTTCACTGGGAGAACCTCACACAGTACTCATGAGAGATGGAGTCCAAGAGAGACAGTGTCAGTACAAAGCAAATCTTGATATTTTGATTTAAAAGTTACCCAAATGAAGCCATTGTCATAGTGAATTCACCAACAAGAAAGACATGTAGGTTATAAATGTGTATAAATGTTTTATTAAATATAGACCATTAAGTACTAAAAGTTTAACATGTTGGCATACACCCATAATTCCTGCAACACTTTTGACTAATCTTTGTTCACTAATCATGACACACACACATATTCACTAATCACAACACACACACGCATTCACTAATCACGACACACACAAGTATTCGCATGTAAAGGTTCACAGAGCAGCACTGGAAATGCTCTTGAGTAAGTACTACAGCAGCAGAACTGAACTTCCTCCATTTGGAGTTGCACCATAACATTGAAAACCAATTCCTCTATCATGCCTTTTCCAACAAAGCCTGTGTCCAGAGTAGTGAATGGAAGTTACATAATTCGGAGGTCATAGGGACCGTATCTCTACAAGTAGACATGAGAGGAGTGAGAAATAAGAGTGGGCTGTTGCAGATTTTGCAGGAGGGCTTCCTGAGAGTAGTGTTTCCCTGTGTAACACATTTGAGTGCCAGTGAGCTTGTTTTCAGCACAAATGTAATGTGAAATTCAATTTTGCACTACAACGACTGGCCAAATTTATTTACAGAGGAATTTATTTACAGAAGAATTTGCAGAAGAAGCTGGAAAATGATTGAGAGTTTGTAATGCATTGATGACCTTTTATAAGAAGGAAACTGATTGTTTGCAAGATTGCATGAATCGGTTCATGTTAGAGCCAAAACGTTAACCTTCCCTTCTCCTACTCTCTCTTTCATGCATATTAATGAGCACGCCCTAGGCCTGTTCATGCCTATGACACGTACATGTGTTCACGTATGAAAAACAATTACACAAAGTGCCAATCACAAATGCCCTCATGCTCCCCTTCTTAAATACCTACTAATAATTTCCATCACCACAACTTCAGTGCTCTTGTGTATTTCTTTGCCAATAATTATGAATGATACAGGTATTAAATCATACCTGTTAAAACAGCAGATTTAACTTTCGTTTCATGTCTGCAGTGCCCTGCTGTTGATTGTGTTCTGACTGTTCTCTTTCCATCATCACCCACAGCAAGAGAAGCTTGGAGACATTTGTTTTTCTCTGCGTTATGTGCCCACTGCTGGCAAGCTGACCGTGGTCATTCTGGAAGCCAAGAATCTAAAGAAGATGGATGTTGGAGGCCTGTCAGGTGAGAAAGGCCCTCAAGGTTTTCATAACCTCTGTTCCTCAGGCTTCTAAATTCTTATTACTGTCACATTTCTGTTTTTGTGCTCAACATGTAATTTGCTAAGTGTCAAAATATAATGGGACCACATCCCATTCTCACACTTCTTTTAGTTGCCCATTTTACAAGTTCAGTCTCTCAATTATGTATTCAAGTGTAAACAGATCAAGAAGGTATATGGAATTTCTCATTCCACTGATTTTATTTTAGACATTGTGTTCACTGCAGTCAGCTGCATTGTGAAGTGCCATAATGCCCCATCCTGTGATGTCAGCGAGTCCATTAAGATGCACTAAAAGAGGTATCAGACCGCATTAATAGAGCAGGATTAGATCTGAACATCTGTAAGAGCTGATGGAGAAACACGGGCTTTGACGGGACTGAAGTGGTGTGGGTTATCTCAGCACACATTGTAGTGCTTCCAGCCAGCCATTGTAGGTAATTGGGCTCCTTCACAGCTGAATGAATGTCACGGAATGGAGAATTTCTTTGCTATCCATTTCAAAGCTTTTGACCACACCTATAGACAGGAAGCCTGAATCCGAATTTAAGAATTTATGGTCAAGCTTCAAAGCAATCTGCAAAACTTTTGTTTTTTTCTCATTTAGCGTGCATTTTTCCAAAGCTCCATGAAATTGGCACTGTTAATGGTACATTGTGTAATTGTGGTTGTGGGAGTATTATTCTCCCTAAGGGAAAGACTTCAAAGAGCTGTCACATGGCAGGAACAATAGGCCCACATATATCATGCCAATAATTACTGACTATCTTCATCATGACTCAGCACCGAGACAAAATAACTCATCGGCAGCCTATAATTTATCTGCTTCTTCACTCAAACCCTCTCTAATCACTCACTGGCCCAACTGACATGGACAAGACATGGAGTTTTTCAATTAGAACACATGTAATTAGAATCCCTTCCTAAGAGTGTTTTTCTATGGGATCATCAGTCCTTTTCCTGTAGGAGTCTATCACTCATGTCACCCATCTCCTTCAGCAGCAGTTTTCTCCTTTGTCCTTACCCTTTGTCCTTACCCTTTGCACTACTGACTTGCTCATTGGATTCAAGTATTTGTAAAGGCACTTTGTGACAGTCTGTGTTGTAAAAACACTATATATATATAAATTTGACTGTGGCAATATACCAGACAGGTGATAGATATGAGCAGTAACAAGACAGTAAATGGAGAACAGGTGTTAGTACTGTGAAGAGAACAGGTGTTAGTACTGTGAAGAGGTGTATGCTAGAAATACACTCATGACAAAGTCCCACCAGCTGTTATTTACGGAAATCTGTTCACACAAGCACTTCTGCCCACATGTTCATAATGCCCAGTTCAGGTGCAGGACATGTAGACAACCACTAGAACATGTGTGCAAACTGCATACACCACTGTTACACGAAGACAATTAACACATACACTTCTGAGAAAGGGTGAATGTGTTAAATGTCTGACTGTGAAAGAGCTGATCTCAGACCTGCTAATCTGCTCCATTTAATCACTCTGTTTGACCATTAGAGCATGGAAAGGAAAACATTACCAAGATGTGTATCTTTACTCTTAGAAGACTGATGCTTTTGGCTCCAGTTTTAAAGCGTTTGGCTTTGCATTGTCTCTTTTAGAAGATCTTTCTAGTGAGGGTATTGCCATGAAAAAGTGTGTGAACTGTTGCCAGGACTTTGACCCTCAGTGTTTTGGACTATATTCTCAGTGTTTTGGAGTATATTTCATGCAAGGGTAGACTGCCACAGGTTTCATAAACACTCCCAAATGTAGTGTGCTTGTTGCCAGGCAACTCTTTAGAAATTCCTGAATTGATTTGGAATTGTGAAAAGCTGATAAAGATTCTAGTGTTTTTTTTTTGTTTAATTCACCATCCTAGTGAGTTTATGCGGATGCTTTCCTCATTATTTCTCTCTACAGGGGATGTGTTCTGCTTCACATGTCAAAGCCCCTGTCCTTGGAGCTGTGTCAGTGTTGTTTAACGGGAGGAGCTGTGTCGGTGTTGTTTAACGGGAGGAGCTGTGTCGGTGTTGTTTAACGGGAGGTGCTGTGTCAGTGTTGTTTAACGGGAGGAGCTGTGTCAGTGTTGTTTAACGGGAGGAGCTGTGTCAGTGTTGTTTAACGGGAGGTGCTGTGTCAGTGTTGTTTAACGGGAGGAGCTGTGTCAGTGTTGTTTAACGGGAGGAGCTGTGTCAGTGTTGTTTAACGGGAGGAGCTGTGTGTCAGTGTTGTTTAACGGGAGGAGCTGTGTCAGTGTTGTTTAACAGGAGGTGCAGTGTCAGTGTTGTTTAACAGGAGCTGTGTCAGTGTTGTTTAACAGGAGGTGGTGCAGTGTCAATGTTATTTAACAGGAGGAGCTGTGTCAGTGTTGTTTAACAGGAGGAGCTGTGTCAGTGTTGTTTAACAGGAGGTGCAGTGTCAATGTTGTTTAACGGGAGGTGCTGTGTCAGTGTTGTTCAGGTCTATCTGGGCTACACTAGATATTCCAAGTATCCCTAAGCACTTTGTAAGTCGCTCTGGATAAGAGCGTCTGCCAAATGCCGTAAATGTAAATGTAAATGTAAATGTTTAACGGGAGGAGCTGTGTCAGTGTTGTTTAACGGGAGGTGCTGTGTCAGTGTTGTTTAACAGGAGCTGTGTCAGTGTTGTTTAACGGGAGGTGCTGTGTCAGTGTTGTTTAACAGGAAGTGCTGTGAAACTGTTGTTTGAGTTCATTTACAATGCAGACATCCATTTCTGTATCTTATCTGATCCTTAAAATGAGAATGTCATCATGTGTCACACCAAAAACATCCAGTATACTCCTAATATACTACTTTAAGAAAGGAAGTGGGGTAAGGATTGAATGTTGACATTAGTGTACAACCAAAATTAAAAACAAAGCTAGACATTTTTGCTGCTTTTCGTTCCTTATGTTGTGGGTGAGGAGGTCGGCCTGTTTTCTCAGTGAGTTTTTATTGCTGTCATTGCCTCTCTCAATCACTCTCTGGAATGTGACTCAGACTTTGGCTATGCAGATAAACAGTGTTTAGATCAGTGGGGAAAATGAGGCAGGGATTGCAAATGCTATATGTGTGTATATACGTTTTTTATTATGTTTATCTGCTGCACAGCAATATAAAGAAGGGAATGAATGACAGATAAACAGATAGTAAATGGAAATAGAAATGTGTGTGTGTGTGTGTGTGTGAGAGAGAGAGAGAGAGAGAGAGAGAGAGAGAGAGAGAGAGAGAGAGAAGGAAAATTTTAAATGACGTTAGACAAAAAGAGAAAAAAATGGACTACATTTTCCAGCATATGTGCTTTGGTAACTCCAAATCTGCTGTATATAACACCATTTAGTTCTATCATTTTTATTTATTTTTAAGAGATTCCATGAAATGCAATTTAGTAGCTGGCATGAAACATATGACTTATTTCTGTAGCTTTTGGTACATGTACCAGAGTTAGTTCTTTGGATATTTTAATAAGCGTGAAAGTGTACCAGAGGCCCGGGTGCAAAGCTGGCAGGTGTAACCCAGCCTGGGTGTTGATGAGATTTAGAGAGGTGTAGAAAGCTAAACAGTTGTAGAATTTTACACATGCATTGTGCCACTGTCAGCTTCTTGCTATGTTAAGAAATTCTGTTTCTACAGACAAACAAAAATCACTCCTACAGAAAATGAGACAAGCAGGCCTAGTGCAAAAGGGGGTCCAACCCGGTACTAGCAAGGTGTACCTAATAAAGTGGCCGATGAGTATATGTACTGCCTTTTACAACAGATGTTGTCTCAAAGCAGCTTTACAAGTCCAAGTCCAAGGGCGACAGTGGCAAGGAAAAACTCCCTAAGAATAAACCTTGGGAGGAACCAAGACTAAGGGGGGGGGGACTCATCCTCTTTTGGCCGACACTGGTCACATATAAAGAAATACAAAGAATAATAAATTATGAAATATATATGTCTAATATGTCGTTCCTGGGGAACTCAAAGCCCTTTTGAAGAGTTTCCACAGTAGCCTATGTCATATTAAGTGAATACAGAGCTGAGGAACATCTTTTTCAGATTTCCGTTTGGTGTTCCCCATGGACAAGTCTGAAACTGCCAGGGACTGTACAGTTCTTGCAGGGGCCATCCAGTTCTGCAACTTGATGATCTGAAGCTGTCGTGAAGACTGCCCAACATAGACTCACTATTGTAACTTGCAACTGTATTAAAGGGCTACTTGGATTAAAAACAATATTATAAAACATAAGGTATTTGGGCTGCCCATATATATGGAGGATGGGTTCCCTTTTAAGACTTGATCCTTTTCCAAGGTTTTTTTCCTATTCCACCTGTCACATCATCCCTTGGCTTGTTCATTAGGATCTGGACTCATACATTTATAAAGCTGCTTTGTGACATCATGTGTAGTAAAAAGGGTTATATAAATGAATTTGAACAGGGGAGAGCACACATGTAGAAATAGGGAATGTTGGAAGTTCTCATTATGTGCTGTCTGAGGAACAGGAGCCCTGAGGAACCTGAGGAACAGGAGCCCCTTGAAACATAGAAAAGATGTGCAATAGATGTTAAAGCAAAACACATTAATAATTACAGTGATAATAACAGTAATCCTCATCACAATTAACATCTTCATGAATTATGTCATGAATATCACATTACAAGCCAGCAAGTTAAACTCCAACAAAGCCATCTGCTAACGATACTGGAAATTAATCCCCACAGGCAACAAGGTGCTTATTGCAGTCCACTTCATGTCTACCACTAACTTATGAATGCTTCAGCAATGGGGCTCAATTAGCCAGTCAGTGAGTAATAATGCCTCTTCTATGACTTTCAGGAATTGATACTGTAACCCCTCTAATTTAAAACTCAGCATGGCTAGGAACTAGCCCTGACTCTACTGCTAGGACCTAGCCCTGACTCTACTGCTAGGACCTAGTCCTGACTCTACTGCTAGGACCTAGTCCTGACTCTACTGCTAGGACATAGTCCTGACTCTACTGCTACGACATAGTCCTGACTCTACTGCTCCAAATCAGAATCACCTTTACTCTAATCATACTGTAAGGAAGTGCACACTAAAGCATTGTCATATGAACATTGAGACATACTTTGTAAAAGTATTAACATTGCTTAAATTTCAGTACAGTGTGACATTGACCTAGGATTGGTTTATATTGTTATGAAACATTATGAAACACAAAATATGCAAAGCATATTCACAGATAAGCATATTCGAAGTAGCTGCAAATACTTTATGAAAATATTCTGCTAGCCTGCCTTCAGAGTGGTGATCAAACTATGATTTTGACATGATGATGTTGTAGCCAGCAAATTTCAGTGTTGGGCATTGGGAATGAGGAATTGGACTTGTAGTGTGACATAATCAAGGAATAGTGATGTAACATCTGGTATTCCACATGACAAAAGGTCTAGCATGTCAGATTTTTTGTTTTCCTGACAACTCAGAAAATGTGTCTTTTGACAGCAACCAATAGGATGACAGAATGCTCTTTGGCACACAAATGTATACATGGTGAAGAGAAAGAGATACTGCTGGTGCTGTTGATTTCAGTTGGAGTGATCTGTGAAATAACCTGATAATAAAGCATATTTGTATATTCATTTTACACAGTATACAAAACCCAATAATGTTTTCCTCGATGAGGTCCTTTTATATACAACTACATTTATGTAATGTTCTGGACATGTTAACACATTCTTTTCTGAACACAAACCCCCAACATCACACATAGCACTCTTGAAGCTATGTAAGTTACATTAAGACAGAGTGCGTGTGTGTGTGTCTGTATGTGTGTGTGACTGTGAGTGTGTGTGGCTGTGTGTGTGTTTGTGTGTACCGCATGGTTGCAAGTGTTTCTCTCTAAAGAATGTTGTTTATTATGAGCATTTAATGCCCCACTGGACCCTGAGGGAAAGCAGGGTGGAAAGTTTTATTTACATTGTAGTTAAAGCAGTAGAAGCCATCAAGCCTTAAGTCTGTGTTGCAGTGAAAACTCAGAGGCTTTTGGTCTAGCAGGGTCAGAGGAAGTCCACTTGATGTTAAGATGACATGATGTTCAGATGTCTGTGTTTCAGACCAGTAGAAACAAATGAAAGACTTATATTTGCAGATTTGCCTGGAGCTCTTCTGGACAGTGCAGCTATTGTTATCAGTAAGCTTTTCAATTTGTTCCTTTATTTTACTGTTTTTGCTAAACTCCCATGTCACTGCTTATAATGGGATTTTTGCCCCCTGGTTCTTTGGAAACGGAAGCTTTTAGGCTTTTGTGATGGTCCTGGAGGAAATGCAAATCTCATAGAGATATAAGACCTCCAGAAGCTCTCCAGTGTGCACACATGCAAATCTGTTCATATTGGAGCTCTCCAGTTGCCTCAGCAAACCATGTACAGGTTTATTTGCTGATTGAACTTGCTGTTGTGCTTGTAGTTCTTTTTGTAGTATAATGTGGTTGAAATCACAATGTTCATGTGTGTTTGAGGGTGAATATACATTCCACCTTGAATGGTGGAAGATAATGCATCCATTATCCATAGTGCAATTACCATTTATGGCCAAATGTCCCAGGCTAGCAGAGCAAAACCTCAGAAACATTAACTCGACAGAAACATCAATAGCAACAGTATTTGAGCAATTGTTGCAGTTTCAGAATGATTCCTTTTGTGTGTAAGTATTGTGGTCAAGACACGTCTCCACAGTGAATTTAATTTCCATTTAATGCATGGTACAGCCTGCCTTGAGAGCCAAAGCATAATCCAGTTAAAAATATAACAAACACCGCAGATCTTTCTGTGTCCCATTATTTACTCAACTTCATTTCCTGTCCTTTATTCCCTTGCATAGATCCTTATGTGAAGATCCATCTGATGCAGAATGGAAAGCGTCTGAAGAAGAAAAAGACGACAATCAAAAAGAATACTCTAAACCCCTACTACAATGAGTCCTTTAGCTTCGAAGTGCCATTTGAACAAATCCAGGTGAGTTGACACCTTTCATTCACAACCTGACCTCACAATCTCTTACTAATGGTGTATTAACTTGGTGTTATACTTTAAACACTCAGAACACACTTTAAATACACTTTGCCTACAAGGTGCTTTTAAAAGTTTCAGTGCTGGTAATTTGTGACAGTCAAGTGGATGCACTGCTTTGTATTGGTGCAGGGGGGGCTTGTTCCAAATTGATTTTGCATTTAATGGTTGAGAGGATTCTTTATGAGCTCTGTCTTCAATTTGGAGCTTGAGTGGTTAAGTCTACTAATCAGAATATCTTACTCTCAACTCATTAAACAAAGAAAACTCTCTTCAAAAAGCCCAGATAACTGTCAGCCTTTTGGCATTTCTTAAGTGTTTGATTATATAGCAAATTAGTTGTGCTTTAGGGCCTCAAATTCCATGCATAGAAGGCCACAGCCATGCAGAGCACAGTTCTGTACTTTGCTGTAGAACTAAAGTGTTGAACTGTGACATCTGAGACTCCTGACTCATGTGCAGATGGTCCAATATGTCTAAAGATACTTTTTAAAACATTAAAGGCAAAACACCAGTGCTGGCCTGGATCAAGGTCACTCTGAATATTCCTTTTAGCCTAGGACTTAAATAGCATTTTGAAAATGCTCCATAATTCATAGTTACTGTATATCTGTCCCATTTAGCTATAAGTGAATAGGTGACCTTGCTCCGTGCCAGCTGGTCGTACATTTTCTTTTAGTGTGCTTTATTTTTTGCTGCTTCTGAGAGGGCTTCTTTTAAGCAGCTTTGTGCTTTTCTTCTGTAAAGAACCACAGAGACTATTAGTCACTGAGGAAATTTTGGCATTGGGAAAAGCAATAGTAGACAATAGCAGACCTAGACCATTTAAACAGCAAATCTAGTCTGTGCTGAACTCCAGTGTGCAAATGAAAACAATAGTATTTAATGCTCAGATTTTTGAAGGGAAGGATAGGAACCAGCATACTCCTGTGGAAATTTTTGTTTTGTTTTTCTGGGGTTTTTTTTCCACACAACTCTCAAGGTAATCAAAAAGTGCTAGAAGAAAGTGGAAATGTATCAGTGAATAGCTCCTCATATTATCAAATCAATCCAACAGTGCCAGCAGATCTTTCTGCAATTAACTATCGCATCTGCAATTTCCTTCTGCAGAAAGTTCAAATTGTTATAACTGTTCTGGACTATGACAAGATCGGCAAGAATGATGCCATCGGTAAGGTATTCGTAGGGCTCAACAGCACGGGCACCGAGCTCCGCCATTGGTCGGATATGTTAGCCAACCCACGAAGACCCATCGCCCAATGGCACGTGCTCAAGCCAGAGGAGGAAGTGGATGCTCAGCTGACCATGAAGAAATAGAGTCCTGTCCCCTAGCCCTGCCCATACAGAGCCCTGTCCCCTAAGCCCTGCCAATGTAGTGCTACCTAACCCAGTGCGTGTACATACCTCAGTGATATATGAATCCTTTATGTCCTCTTATTCTCTTCTCATCTGACAAAGAAACGCCTTCTTTTATAATAGTTATTGGTATTTTGAACAACCCCACCCCCCCAACACATACATATCGAGAGCTATGTTTCTATGTTTGTTTCTATATGTCCCTTTCCCTCCTTGTCTCTCTTTACCCCTTAACCAAATGCCCCCTTCTTTTAAGCAATATGATCTGTGTAGATAGAGCATGAATGGAAAAGTGAAAACCACAGGTGTATATATCAGTATGCAGACAAAAATGATTTCTAGTTTGTGTTTGTATGTTGTTACCCGTTTCCTAATCTGTGTATATCTTGATGTTTTTAATAAGATGTTCTATTTTAAATTATGTAAATGCAGATATAGGAGAGCCAATATTATATATAACGGGATTTAAGAAATCTACCTTACTGCATTCCAGTAAAA
>JAOYMR010000003.1:7709252-7719259 GCA_025802075.1 Tenebrosternarchus preto
TGACCCAACACTGGTACAGACATTGGGACTGACCCAACACTGGTACAGACATTGGGACTGACCCAACACTGGTACAGTTGTGTTCAAAATAATAGCTGTGTGTTTAAAAACATGAGTTAAGCACAAAATCTTTATAGTAGTTTTTATTTCCATGCATTGGGAACATTGCATTCTGTTTTCCAAATCAAAACGTGAAGAGAAATGTATATCATTTGTCTGTCACTACTTTACAGAAAATAACAAAAAATGAACATTGGGCTGTTCAAAAAAATAGCAGTATCTGCATTTGTCTTTAGAAACTCAAAATATGTACTCCTTTTTATGATTTAGCATTCCTGTGAATCACTAACCTAATATTTAGTTGAATAACCACAGTTTCTTCGAACTGCTTCACATCTGTGTTGCATAGTAAACCAACTTCTGGCTCCTGTCGACTGGTATTTCAGCCCAGGATGCTTTGTCTATATACCACAATTCATTTGCATTTCTTGGTTTTGCCTCAGAAACGGCATCTCTGATGTCACCCCACAAGTTTTCTATTGGATTAAGGTCCGGGGATTGGGCTGGCCACTCCATAACCTCAATTAAGGTCTGGGGATGGACCTTTTGTTGGACTGGAACCAAGATTTTGCTTGTTTACTGGTGTGTTTAGGGTCGTTGTCTTGTTGAAACACCCATTTCAAGGGCATTTCCTCTTCAGCGTAAGGCAACATGACCTGTTCAAGTATTCTGATACATGCAAACTGGTCCATGATCCCTGGTATGCGGTAAATAGGCCCAGCACCATAGTAAGAGAAACATGCCCATATCATGATGCTTGCACCACCATGCTTCACTGTCTTCAGAGTGTACTGTGGCTTGAATTCAGAGTTTGGGGGTCGTCTGACAAACTGTCTACAGCCCTTGGACCCAAAAGAACAATTTTACTTTCATCAGTGCACAATATGTTTCTCCATTTCTCTTTGGGCCAGTTGATGTGTTCTTTGGCAAATTGTATCTGCTTCAGTACGTGTCTTTTTTGTAACAGTGGGACTTTGTGGGGACTTCTTGCTAATAGATTAGCTTCACACAGGCGTGTTCTAACGGTCACAGTACTCACAGGTAACTTGAGACTATCTTTGATTATCCTGGAGCTGATCATTGGCTGAGCCTTTGCCATTCTGGCTATTCTTCGAATAGATCCATTCGAATGGTAGTGTTGAGTTTTCTTCCATGTCTCTCTGGTTTTGCTCTCCATTTTAAAGCATTGGAGATCATTTTGGCTGAACAGCCTATTATTGTCTGCACTTCTTTATAAGTTTTACCCTCTCCAATCAACTTTTTAATCACAGTTCACTGCTCTTCTGAACAATGTCTCGAACGACCCATATTTCTCAGGCTTTCAAGGAGAAATGCATGTACAGCACGTGCTGGCTTCACCCTTAAATAAGGGCCACCTGATTCACACCTGTTTCCTCACAGAATGATTGTCCTCACTAATTGAACTCCACGCTGCTATTATTTTGAACACACCCCTTTCAATTAATTATTCAAATACACAGACTCAATAGCATGTATATATATCATGAATGCTGAGTCTGTTGGCTTTCTAAGAATCTACTGCACCAACTGGTAAATTGTTTGTCATGTGGTAATATAATTTATACCCAAAACAGTGATTAATCTGGTTAGTCATACTGGACTGCTATTATTTTGAACACAACTGTAGGTCTGCTATGCTATGGGTACTTACAAATTAATTCACCTTCCTATGTTACTTTCTACCATATCTCCTCATGACCTTTCACCTCCCTATGTTACTTTCTACCATATCTCCTCATGACCTTTCACCTCCCTATGTTACCTTCTACCATATCTCCTCATGACCTTTCACCTCCCTATGTTACTTTCCACCATATCTCCTCATGAGCTTTTTTGTTTTAATGGCCGCATGGAAAATATTTACTTGTAAATTAGGGTCTTGGATTTAAGGACCTCCAAACTGGATGCTAAATGTAAGTTGCTCTCATTATGCTACATGCTACTCCATACCATGAAATTGTATTAGACGTTCATATGAAAACAAGTAATTAATAAGTTTGTGTTATTATAGCATGTCCTCATTTCTTTGGTGTGCACTGGTTGTATTATTACATATGATTTGCAGTAATGTTTATGTCCATCCTGGCCCTTTTATTGATATTACAGCTCCAAATATGGCTGTACATTTTGAGAACTTGTGCCTGTAAAACTAATGTGGCAAGAAGTTCACTATCCAAAATGTATTACCTCTAACCTTGAGCTCTTAGCAGGCATTGAAACTTGGGTATGGAAAGCTGTGGACTACAATGAAAGAAATTTGTCTGAATGTAATCTTGGCAAGATGGGCTCTTGATTAGTGGAGAGATGGCAATTTATGCTGAAGAATACCGTCAGTGTTTGGTTGTCCTTCCTGTCCCCATTCCCAAGAGTTAATTGGTTCTTAATATTAAGTACTTTCTCCCTCTGGGTTGCTGGTACTATCGCCTGACAGCAGCACACATCCAAACATGCCGCTCTGTCACACTGAGCTGGTCCTACTGAGACACTAAAGCGCCTTGACGTACGTCCAGTATACACTGGGTTACTTTCATTTACATGACTCTTCTGGGACATTCCACATCATCACTGCTGCAAACACCTCTGGTACAGTGACTTTTCTCCAGCTGGTGATATGGCTTTAAGGACCTCCATGATATGATGCTAATGACTGAAACGAGGTTTAACAGTAAAATAAACATATTAGTTTCCCATCTTAAGAAATAATTCTATGGTTTATGTTTTGTATATTTTCTTCCTAATGCCTAGTTTAGTTTGATAAATCTGGTTTATGTGATTATTAGTCCAATTTCTTGCATGAAATTGTTTGTGATAATTTTTATATGTGTAGCTTTTGCTGCCTGCTAGCTGGATTAAAGGTAAAATAAAAAATTAAACCTCATTAAACATGTTACTTGGAAATTTTACTATGACAGATTCAATTGAGAATAAATTGAAAATGACTGTTACAAAATGTTTGCTTGAAGCAAAGTTAGTTCATTATCTCTTCATTGCTGCCACTGAACAGTGACAGTGTACTGGAAAAACAACCTTTTACTTTGCGCTGTTTATGGTAAGTCGAAGTACAAAAATTATACTTCGCTGTACCACATGGAACCAATTAGAAGCTTTTTGGGTTTTTGAAGGTGTGTTTGTGTGCTATAATAATGAAGTTGAAGACTCGTCAATTTCTCTGACGTGTCTTTCACATTAAACAGAAATGCACAGAGAGGTAGGGATAATCACATTTTTATTAAATGACTTCTGTACATGCATTATTCAAAGGAATGGTGGGGGCAAGAGGGAGGGCAAAACAGACACACACACAGACAGTGTGCTATTACAAAGACAAACCATTTTCTCAATAGGCTTTTACACAGGATGTGCTGCTAGCATTGCTAGTGTTGTTTATATGTGAATATGGGGAGCAAACAACTTGATGGCAGAATGTGCTGCTCAGATGCATCACAGTCTCAAAACAGCTCTCAGGCTTTTTACACCACCAGCACCACCTCAATCTATACATTTACACCACCAGCACCACCTCAATCTTTACATTTACACCACCACCACCACTTCAATCTTTACATTTGATTACTAAAAAAGCACTGCAAGAGCCAGACAATATATAAATCCTGCTAACATGAATAGCTCCATCTAAATGAGACTGCAAATATAAACAACTTGTAAACATCAGAATTATGGATTTGACATAAAAATCAGACCTAACACAGATTACTAGCCGTTCAGAAAATGGAAAACCTCCGAGTGTTTCATCTTCCATCAGGAGATGTCGAAGGCATGTACATGGACTAATGGAAATACTGTGTGATTTAAAATGTGATTGCACTAGACATTATCAGCTCATCCAGCGCTTATAACATTGCTGGAGAGAGCATTGATGTTTACCACGCAGAAACACCAGGCCTTTGTAGTGGCCTAGTGTGGAACTAATGGTGTTTGAGACACTGGTAATGTGCAGGGTATGACACACCCACTTTGGCAGACAGAAGGGGCCGTTTTCCTTTACATTTTGGTCATGATGACTCCATCACCATCATGCAGCCATTTTTATTTTTGGTGACGCAGAAAGGATTTAGTGATCCTCACCAGAGCTTGTATATTACGTACATACAGACACCACAGACCCACCCAAAAACCCTTATATCCACACTGGTCAAAGAGATTACATGAATGTCAGGGCCCTTTTCAACTCAAGTACAAAAACAAATGGTAGGGTTTGGAGAAGACAGGTTCACAGAGGTTTGATGATACACCATGTTCTTCAACTCATTATTTTTTCTTCTTCGTATTCCACTAGTTAATCATAATAATATGAATGCTCCACTGTATGTACACACACATTTACATTAAATAGAACTACGAGAGGGCAGAAGGCCGTGGCCCTACAGCTCTCCCAGCTTTGCTAGTAGAGCTCAGAAGTTTCTCTTACACCACACAGAGTTCCTCTTCTAGGAAGCAAAATCATGTGGGGCAGAAAGCTTGGACTGGAAAAGGCAAAGATAGTGGATGGGATGAGGCAGAGGCAGCCCCTTGTTCTTCGAGGAGCGCCGCCCTGCTTGCAGGAGGTGATGTACGTATTCCACTCACATACTTCTACCTTGTCAGCTGCCCAACGACTTTCAGTAAGGTCTTGTTCTCCTGCTTCAGCTGCTCGTTCTCATCTTCAATGTCATCAAGATCCTGGAAAACATGGACAGGGGTGACTATGAGCAGGATGGTCATACATGCTCCAACATGACCGATTCAGTTTGTCTCCTATTCAACCTCATCCAAGTCAGGAGAGCTTAGGACTAAGGAATAGCCCAGTAGTTTGTAATGCCCCAAGGTTGAAGAAAAAGAAAAAAAAAAGATCATGGGGTCCATAGTGAACAAATGTTTTTGTTTTTTCAATGTAGGCAATGACAACACACCACTACTGCAATGCAAGACAGTAAAGGCTTGTGCAGTGACCTGAAATGTCAGCTTGTCTGAATTAATTTCCATTCACCAATTCCATTCTCCTCTGACAAGAAATCACTCTTTATCTTCCCCCCAACTTTTATTCCAGTCTCAAACAAATGCTCTCATTACATTCTTGTAATGATGAAGGTCTCTGGAGCCTCCATGTGCTGTGTGCCGTTTTGGAGACAGTAGGGAGACAGGGGCTTGTTGCGCTACTCGATCTGTCCTTCAGCCCAGCAGGCTTGATAATAACAAATTAAACATTAGCAGCTTCGATTAGCCACAAATGAGCTGTCCTGCTGCCTCATCAAAGCTCTCCCATGGAAGTGACAACTCTCATTTTCTCTTTGCTCCATCAACAATGACTCCAACCAATTGGAGCCGTGGCCCACACTGCACTTCACTAAGATTTCAGAAGTGGAAACAGCAAAGGAGTCGAACAGAAGTTTTGCACAAGAGAGTAAACAAGGGGGTGTGACTGGGCTGGACAAGCTAAGTAATGAAGCCAGGCTTTAGTACGATTCAGAGCTGGTGCCCGACAGCTACAAGAACCTGTAATTGATGTACAACTTAAGAGCAGGAAAAAAAGCTAAATTCAGTATGGCTACTACATGGACCCCACCAGGCTGCCAAAATATGGAAGAGTAAAAAATACTGCTGCTTTCATCCAGAACATATTGCTGTTTTCCAATAAATAATAATAATAAAGTAAATGAAAAAAGTGTTTCAGTTCCTCAGTAAAAACAGATACAGATGCATTATGAATATGATTTCTTTATGTGGTCCAGTTTTGTGTGCTAGCAGAGCTTTTAATATGCATCAGTAGATGACTTTCTGTTTGCTCTGAATAGTAAACTCTCAGTTTTTCATGAAATGGTTATTCCTCCTGATGGTGGAAAGGCTAAACTTTAAGGTACCGTTCTGACCCCGGATCAGAGCTGGGCAACAGAAGGAAAATAGGAATGATGGTCTAACTGTGTGGGACAATAGGATTCATGACGCCCTCTTCCCTTTCCTTTGCTAACTCTCAACCAGTCAATTCTGAAGGGTTAGCTACGGTTAGCTGCTTTAGCTTGCTGAGGCAACCACCTCCTCCATTTGCAGTCAGGCATTAAAAAGGCAAGACAAAAATGATGGGGAAAAACGTGATGAACATTCACATTAACCATGAAACAATTAAAGAGATGTGATTTTTATAGTTCAAAACAGAAAAGCAAACACCATCATGCAGATGAGAGAGTGCAGATGGCTCATATTCAGCACCACGACCACAGCACAGAACAAACGACACAAAGGTGCAGGTCATGAGGGCGAGGTCCCAGCCTCCCTGAACGCCATGTCCATACATCATCTACTCAGCTTACAATGCTAATCAAATACCAGTCAGGTCCAACTGAGCTGCCAGCTGTAGGGGATCATGCATCCAGGTCAGTGAGGCTGCACTGCTTCAGCAGAGAAGAACCACCATCTTCTGCTAAGCCATGAAATCCAGATGAGACTGACGTAAATCGGTCATTAGTTCATGTTTGTTTCTGAACGCGTGCAGCACAGCTGTCAGGATTGAGAGTAAAACACCTGCAGTATTATGAGGGCAGATTTGGGGGAGCTTATCATAAACAAAGCAACTCTCAGGTGATGGTTTATGGATAGAATAAATAAACCTCCACCTCATCCAGAATCGATGTGACAGATTATTTATAAGAGTATTGATTCACATTAAGAAAAAAATTATTATTTATATAGCACCTTTTACAACAGATATCTCAAAGCAGCTTTACATGACATGCCGATCCATATGACTTTTGTTTACATTTCTTGGTTTGAATGTAAATATGCAAGCATGAATATTAATCAAACCAGATCTTAAAAAGCAACAATGCATCATTTGCTGCTTTGGTCGTGACCAAGTAAACAAAACTACAAATATAACTTCCACCTAAAAGCAGAATGTCTGGTGGATCTCCAGAACTGGAATGAAAAACACCACCTTACACTTCCAACTCTCATTGGAACATGTTCACAACACTTGCCAACAAAGTTTGACAAATCCTTTCATGTGCCAAGTGGTCCACCAGTAAAAAATGGGTTTTGCTCCAGGGTTTGTCCAGAATAGATTAACTACAGGTCCTGAGCAAAACCCTCACCGTCAAACATATTTGAAGCAGCTGATGATTAAGTTACCAGCACATCACCTGTACATGTCTAAGAGTTGAGAGTCCAGTATGAAGCAAAAACTGGCTAAATTAAGGCATTTAAAAGTAGCTTGGTGCCAACACAATTGTGCTCTTTAATGCACAAGTTAATTTGTGTATATTAGACATCAACAGCACATGACAGCAGGTGAAGAAAAATCTAGTAGGGCCCTGGCCCGTCCAGCCTGTTAGCCTTAGTTGGTTACAGTGATGAACTGGATCATGTATGCAGAGTTTTAGGTTGGCCCCCTACTGGACGCCTGATGCATGTTCCTCACCCTGTTTAAGAGATCAATCTCCTCCTTCAGCTTAACGATCAGCTCATCTTTGTCCTGTTGGGCTTTCAACAGCCTAGCATTCTCCTGTCTTTCCAGGGCCAGCTCCTGAACACACACACACACGTACACACACACGAAAATCATGCATTAAACCTACTTCAATACTGCTCACATAGTGAAAAATAGTGTGGGTGCGCACACACCCCTCCATACACCCCCACACTATTAATTCAACAGTGTTTTAGTTAAAGTGTTAGTCATTTTCTGTATACACAGGGGCTTTTCTGTGACTACAAATCAATACAAGCAACTGCATTTATCTTTGTCAACATCATAGCACGACATTTCAAAATGCAGCAGTTCCCATATTCTATGAAATATATGAAAAAGGGAACTATGAAATTAATTATAGCTATAATCTAATTAATTATAATTAATTACAGCTATAATCTAAGCAAATCTAAGATTTGAGTGTTGCTACATCAAGACATGGACCACTACAGTTGCATCTCATGCTGCCGTGTGGGTTTTCTCTTTAAAAACACACTGACATTTGGAATTGAATAGCGAAAGTGCTTGAACTTTGGATGTTTCATAAGAGCAGGGAGGAGAGAGATGTCTCAGAGAAAGGTCAGGACTGGGGGGACAGGGGGAGGGGGTCAGGCAGGCCAGGGAGAGAGAGAGGAAACACACCATCAAGAAAAGTGGGCAAGGTTTCAGAGTTTCAGAGAGAAACACTGAAGGTTGTTGGAGGTGCTGGTGGGGACCTAATGCATCCTGGTTGGAACAGGGGACCCTTCCGAAATGACACTTTCATGTTGCTGGAATTCAGATCACCTCCTCCCTCAGGAACTAAGAAAGTTTTCAGTTACTTAGCTTCCTACCCATTTTGCTTGGAATGACTGCTTCTTACCCAAGGAATTTGTGTGTTTCGATGTAATGAGCAATTTTTAAGGAACAGATGGTGATGGAGAGGAAATTTACACAATTCTTCATTTACCCCAGATGTTATCAACCAACCAAGGTATGTTTCTGTAACTGACATTTCTTTTTAAGCTTTGCACTGAAACTCTAAATGACCTAGCTTTTATCCGTTACCCTCATGAGCTTACTACATGCCTAAAACCCAGATACTAAAATCAAGCCTGCCGCTCTTCATCCAGCTTCCCAGGATGACCTCATAACGTTAAGTGTTACGCAAACGTTAACAATGTTGTGAATGTGAAGTTTTGCTTATTTCATAGATTAGGCTCGTATGGCTCATATGATCATAAAGCGTAGTTAGTTTATTTAGTACCTTCAAGCTAAATTAGCCTCAAGTGCAAAGTTATAAACGGATGCTTATTAAGGACGTTTTTGCTGACATTTGCGTTAACTGTAATATTGTATGGTTCATTTTAAACTTACAGTAAGGACACTATAAAGCTGACCCACACACCCCTACCTTCTCCAGCTCCTCAATCTTCTTCTCCAGACCCGCCTGTGCGGTGGAACCCTCTCGGACATGGCGGCCATGGCTCTGACGATGTCGGTTTCCACCTACATCCTCCTCACTGAAGAAAATGCACACACATACATAAATTTATATGATCTAACAAAGGATGCAAGTATAAATACAAATAGATATTTATTTAAGAATTTTCCAAAGCCTAATTCTACACCTGTCCCCAATTCTACACCTGTCCCTAGCCATAACCAAATGCGTTTGCCCTGTCTCTTTCATTTTACCTTGCAAGCACCACGTTGTTGATCCTAACAAGGTAGGTTAGTCATACAGAGGTAGGTAGGTTAGTCATACAGAGGTAGGTAGGTTAGTCATACAGAGGTAGGTAGGTTAGTCATACAGAGGTAGGTAGGTTAGTCGTACAGAGGTAGGTAGGTAAGCCCTTTATTCTAAAAATCTAACATACACACAAACTTAACAGAACACATTCAAAACTGCCATATAACCTCACATCAACAACACAGAGCAAGGTACCAATGGTAGCTAATGCACCTGCCTACACAGAAAAACAGCTGCAATGAAAGAAAAAAAACATTATTTTTGCATACTTGAGCAAGCAGTAAAAAGATGGAAACCCGCCATCAACCCATGGTTCATTCTGAGAGTACTTCACATCGCTAATGGATGAGTTCTCAAAGAATGTAAATAAAGGAAGGAAGGAATGAATGAATAAATGAATGTGACAGGCACCGCAGCTTTTACTCACTTATGAGAGAAGGTAGACCACAAAAACAACAAACATGAAAACAAAAAACTAAACAAAAAAACAAACCTTCTTTCCCTCCCATTTCTCTCTCCCTCTCTCTCTCCCTCATGCTCCCTCTCCCTCTCTCCCTCATGCTCCCTCTCTCTCTCCCTCATGCTCCCTCTCCCTCATGCTCCCTCTCCCTCTCTCTCTCCCTCATGCTCTCTCTCTCTCCCTCATGCTCTCTCTCTCTCCCTCATGCTCTCCCTCTCTCTCTCCCTCTCCCTCATGCTCTCCCTCTCTCTCTCCCTCTCCCTCATGCTCTC
>JAOYMR010000003.1:7731374-7745722 GCA_025802075.1 Tenebrosternarchus preto
CAGATCCACACAACAACACTACTCACCGTTCCCCAGATCCACACAACAACACTACTCACCGTTCCCCAGATCCACACAACAACACTACTCACCGTTCCCCAGATCCACACAACAACACTACTCACCGTTCCCCAGATCCACACTACAACACTACTCACCGTTCCAGGTTCAAAAGTAACTCTCATGAAACCTAATCCTGAGAGATGAAGTTAAAGCACTAAAGCGAGTCATTTCTAAAGGATGTTGGCCAGTTATTTATTTCCGTATGCCATGACTTAGAAGGAGGAAGTCCTCAGTCGTTCACCTCTCTCAGCTGAGACGCGGCAGGAGGTTCACAAAGCACAGACATTGGGAATATAAACAAGCTTCCAGCCTGGCCGGTGCTAAAAGTGTGTAAAAGTGGTCATTAATCAAAACACGACCTCCTTCACTGTGGTCATGGGAGAAGGAAGACGAAGCATCTGGATAAAGTCTTTAATCACCTTCATAAAGCCCAGTGTGGTGCTATGAGTTCAGATCACTGTGCACTAATGTGCACGTTTGCATTCAGTGAAAGTTCTGTTGGTGTGGAGAGGGCCAGTCCTGCCACACATGCTAAGAGAGACCTGAGAGATACTGTATCTGCACCAAGACCAGGACACACGCATGGGCGCCCAGGCAGCCACGCCCAGGCAGCTACGCCGTAGGCAGCTACGCCCAGGCAGCTACGCCCAGGCAGCTACGCCATCTCTACCTTCATGTTCACTCATAAGCTCAGAGTTTTACACATGCAATGTGCAGTTTCATGTCTGCTTCCAAGTTCAAAGCTACTCACGCACGCAAATACACTCACACGCACACACATGCAAACAAACAATGCACAGACCAGGCCAACTACAATCCTCAGGGTTACTGCATATCTACGCAGTGTGGGAGCTCCTGTTCTCCAGTACACAGAAGAACAGGAGAAGAAAGAGCATATCCTAAGTGCTTATTAGAAGTGAAAGAGGAGTGTGTTTTGAAGGCAGCTGAGCAAAGAGGAGGAAGAGGGGGGGGACGAAGGAAGAGGATCAAGGACGAGGAATGCAAGGGCTTTCAGGATCAGTGAGGCCAGCACAGTACTCAAATTCATAAGAAAACAGACTTCAGGGCCTACGAATCTCACACAGCCAGAGAGAGAGACAAAAAAGAAAAGATTTATTTTATATATAAAATGTGTGTGTGTGTGTGTGTGTGTGTGTGTGTGTGTGTGTGTGTGTGGTGGCATTACACTTGGCTTTGCGTATAGTGATCTTAGGCTTTTGTGCATCTGCTCTGTCTTGGAAACCTATTTCATGAAGGTCCTGACACAGTTGTTCTGATGTTGCTTCCAGAGTCAGTTAGGAACTCTGTACTGGTGATGCAGTGGAGGGCAGGTGGTGTTTTACAGCTGCACCTTAGCGCTCAGTGGCTACTGAGTACTGGGAGCTTGTGGGGGTCAGCAGAACCAATCTGGCATCCCTTACTGTCAGTGTTTGTCTGCAAATGGCCATGCGCTTGATTTTTCACACTTGTTAGCAATGGGTAAAAACACCCAAACTGGATCATTAGGATTTCGTGGGATTTGTTTTGCTTGCTCATCCTGAACAGTCATTAAGCTTTTGCTGTTTTAACAGCAGCTTCTTCACCTGGCAATTTGTGTTTTAAGTTCAGCATGTTTCTCAGTGATGTCTGTAGTCCTTGTGCCCTTGAACAAAAGCCCAGTCCCTCCATCCCAACATCCAAAGACCTCCATTCAAACACCTCCCCAAACACCCAAATGCTTCTCCAAAGCCCTTCCTTAGCCACCGTTTCTATATACTGATTACATTTATGCAAAATAACAGAGTGAGATAGAAAGATTCCCCACAATGAAGGGATCCTGATTGGTTAATAGAGGCAGACCATGCTGATTTTTTTTTTTTGTCTAATTGTACAGATCCCGGGCATTTTTGTCTGGGATCAACTACGTTAGTGAGAGTATCAGGATAAAAAGACAAAAAAAAAAAATTCTATCAGCTTTTAGTGGAGCCTAGTGTTATAAGAGCTCGTTTCTTGTTGCTGCATTTTATATGAGCAGACAGGAGCACAGTGAGCCATTTCCCTAAACGCATGGTGGCACTACAACTCCCAGCAGCCACTGTGCAGGGCCTGCACCTTGCTCAACTTTATTCTCACTGGAGCAACAGGGGACCTAGCTGGTCTGGCCAGCCTGACAATCCACACTGTGGGTGCCATAGCAACCTCAGACAGTATGCTCTGCAAGTCTAGCCCTGCCACTCAAGACATCAGCAGAACCAGCTTCCTGGTGAAACCATACTAACCAATTCTGAAAACAAACAAAAAAACAAGCAAAAACAAAAGAATGATGAGTCAGCAGTGAAGAATGTGCACGGTTTTTAGAAGGTGGGCGTGGCTTCTCTGCCACACCCACAGCCCTGTATGGGAAGAAACGATTAGAGCACTGTTGAGCCACATTTTCTGATCATAGCCGAAAGTAGAGTAGGAGGAGGCTGTAACCTCATGCTTCAGCAGGAAATGGGGAAATGCATTGTAACGTACAGGTTCAGTGTCAGGTGTCAGGAGATGACATGGGCGGGGCGAGATGAGAGCCTGGTCACAACTATTGCTAGTCGCATATTACAAGCGTTGACATTCCTCAGTCTTGGTGTAAAGCCCCCACCTCATGATTACTGATGAAACACGCATTCACAGCAGCTGGATAAAGGGTTCCTGCTGGAGGTGGGTGCAGAGTGCTTAAAGACCAGGGTCTGTGGTGTTTACACAAACAGGCTGCAACTGGGACTAGATGCCACGCTGCCTGAACGTAGCCCAATCGCTGCCCCTGCTCTGTACTACCTTCTTTTTTTTTGACGACATCCTCCTTTGCGATCAGCACCGACTGTAGAAATCATCCAGCACATGATGATAGAGCAATCAAGAAACAACCCAGCTGGAATAAAGCAAGCTAGGCGGAATGGGAAAGGCCCTCTCCCCCTGTACCATCACTCCTACACAGATGGGCACAGAGGCATTACAGCAGCAACAGGAAGACCAAATCAGCTTCCACAGCTGCAGTGCAAAGAAGGAAAATTGTACATAAAACCAGCAGAAAGCTTCACTCCTCATGTTTGATAATCAAGAAAAAAGAGAGAGAGAGAAAAAAAAAAAGAAAGAGAGAGAGAAGGCACTGGATAAAGGGTTAGAGTTAGTTCGTTTTAGCTCGTTTCCCACCGTCACAGTAAGATCAGAACACTCTTCAGCATGGTTTCCATTTAGGTCTCTGTTCAATCCCAGCTATCCCCACACAGTCTCTCACAGGGGCTCAAACACACACCACACAGAGAGACCACTCAGCACCCTGACACCTGAAATGCAGCCAGAATACAATTCAGCTGAATCGGAGCCCTTCTAATTACCCATGTTGTTATGAACCCAACACGTCTTCAGTAAAAGAAAACCAGCAGAAAGCTTTGGGCTTTTAGATCAGGAGAATCATTGCACACTCTGGGTCAAGCGAGGCAGACAGAATCAACGGCGGGTGAATAAACAGCTCCAACACCTGTGACGGCGCTTGGTTGAGGTCAAAGTCTGAGATGTATCTATGGCGACAGCAGAGCATGGATTTTTGTGAGAAATATGTTGACGGTGGTGCGGCCGTTGACACTAACAGGAATGTGCGGTATGGTGAGACTCACACAGAGCTCATTTTATTACGCCTGAACCGAACAGCAGTTCGCTGTGACTTATTTCAAAGCATGTGCTGCACGGGAGGTGGTCCATACAACCATAGCAAGAGGACAGGAGTTAGCACAGGCTTCACAGGCCAACAACATAAAAACAAAGCCATTAACTATTTTAATGTTTTATTTTTGCGCAGGTGTTAAAATAAATGTCCAGCAGGTAGTGTTTACCCAGGTCCCAGATCCTGGGCTGTCCTGGGCTGTGCGGTGTGGAGTAGTAACAGCAGGTTGATGTGTTCCACGGTGTGGAACAGTAACAGTGGATCACACACTATTTTCTCTTTTTTTGTCTCAGCTGCAGTGCTGTGAAATTCCTAAGAACTTACGGAACAGTTCCTTTCATGTCTTCACATTCCAAACTAACGAGCTACACACTGATAGCAAAGGCCTGTGTTGATCTGAAAAGCAGTCCACACACACACACACACACACACACACACACACACACACACACACACACACACACACGTCCAGAGAGCAGGAGGTCACATGGATGTGCTTTTTGAAGGTGGCTGCTGTGCACTAATGGGTGACGAGTGTGGATTTGAGCAGTGCGTCATTCCACTGCTGACAAAGCAGAGACATTTCTCCTGCAAACAAAGTCCACGCACCCACACCCCCCACTAATGGTTATTTATAGAGTCTGTGTCCACATGCACTATAAGGGGAAATTCCATCAGCAAACAAACAGTCCCTCCAAAAGATCTGAAGATCACAACCCTGTGCTGCTGCTTTTCCAACATAACAAATGATAAAAAAAATACTAAATGTTACAGAATTTAATGCCATCTGTATACCTATAAGCTTACATCTATAATTTCTTCTTAAATGATCAGCTTGCTCAAGAACATAATGCAAGCCAACAAACCCAGCATGTGTGTGTTTCCCAAAAAGACTAACCAGCTAAACGACAGAGGTGAGCTTGTACAGGAAGAGATGACTGGCTGATCAAACCAACAGGACAATCTATTATTTTGTTTCTTTTTAAATACGTCTTTCCTTATCAGCTAAGTGTGCTGGCTCTGCCTTTTAAGGAGACGGTGCGAACACCTGCCCGGGGGCCCTGTGTCCCTGTGATCCTGCTGGGTTTCTGGCTGCCAGCTCCAGTCTAGTGAACCTCATGCACCACCAGCAATTTTCTGTATTCTTCCTGATCCAGCACATCAGCCAATTATCAAATCAACCCCACTACCCACACCCCCTTCACCCTGTCCCTAAAAAAAAAAAAATCCCACTTATAAAGTTCATTGTAATGACGAGAGACCTGGTTATAACGTCGCTAAAAGAGTCTGAGATAAATGTTTGTGGAAAAAGCAAGCAAACCCAGCATTTTGTACGCCAAACTCTAGTCCTTCACAGCAACTCATGAGCAACTGTGTGCATCCTTCAGCACGTCCAGCACAACAGCCCTGCTGCTCTCCAAACTGTACAGCCTGCTCTGTGTTTAAACACTTATCCATCTGGACTCATTCATCATTTTATACCCCATGCTTACATAAGCCCGGTGTCATTTTTTTATTAATGGGCGTCTTGCAGTGGTGCGACAGCTCAGAAGATCTCAGCTACGTCTACCTCGCTAGCCAATAACGGCCGTGCCAGGTGTGGAGGTGCTGGTGGAAGGCCAAACAATGGGGGGGTCGGCAGGTGGAGTGATTACGTCAGCTCCAGGTGCTCCGCCCGCCCTCGCTGCCACTCCGTTCACCTGGACGCACTTTCTCTAGGTGAGCTTCGACATGCTCACTACACTCCCCAAGGGGAAAAAAAAAAAAACACAAAAAACAAACACAACCGCCCTGAACATCTCATCAGGAACAACAGGATGAGCAAGACACAAAAAAATGTCTGGAATGTTTTTAAGCAAAACAAAACAAACCAAAAAAAAGAAGCAATCAACCCGGGTAACGCTGGAGTGTTAGCTGCTCGTTTACCTAGCTCTATGACACCATCCCAGAAGAAGCTGGAGTAGATGTGACCTTGTTTGGACAAAGAGTTATAGCCATGTAAAAAGAGCACAAACCCCTGGTCCTCACTCGTTCCTTGCTTTCATTCAGACTGTAAAGCCCCATTCCGGCCATTTTAAAGAAAAACACACCATGCATTATTAAAGCAACACGCTATAAAAGGAAACAAACGTAGCACAAGGCCGGCAGGGCATCTCCTGAGAAGATCTGCACCGTGAAATACAGAGATAGAGGTAATGTAAGAAAACACAGAGCTGTACAATACATGCCTGCCAGATCCTGTACTGCAGGTCATTAAAATGTAAAACCTTGGGGGGGGGGGTTTTGTTTGTTTGTTTTTTTTGGTACTTTTCATTCACCAACATAAAACAGCTCATAATGTGCAGAGGAGGATAAAGTCTATGTGTGGTTTAAAGCTCATTTTAATGGCATGTTTAATGTAACGCATTAGTGAATTACTCATATTCCAACCACTCTGGCTACATGCCACAGTCAGTTGAAGCACAGCTGTTTAATGCAAACCAGTTTGTGAAGGTCATGAAGATGAAGCTGTGAGCACCACACAGGCCCATGTGAGCTGGGTAAATAATCCAAACTGCACATCGCTGATTATTATACAAATTTACACTAACTTCAGATTTTCATTTTGTTTCCCCATCGATCAACTGTCAACACTTGTCTAATGTTACCCAGCAACATTAAAATGTGTGTGTCATATGATCAAAGAAATGATGGTCTTGGTCACTGACCTCACACACTCCCACAATGCCACTACACACTTGCACCAGGACCTAGTCTCACACACTGTGCAAAATTTAGCCCATGTTGGATCTCTCTGCCAAACAAGCATGCTTTCACATGTGAAATGAACTCCCGAGGTGCATCTGAAAATAGCCTCCTCTCTGGAACACATTTGTACACAAACTGCTCCGTTACAGACTGCAGTCAGTGAGATTCAGGATTAACGCCAATAGCTACCAAACACAAAGGCCACTTCTGAGGCCACTGCCCTATCATGGCTTCATGGGTATTAAGCCTTACTTATGCGGGTGCGTTTACCTTTCAGATGTACTCGTTTTGAGCACAATAATGGAAAGACTGAGCAGGTATTATGAGGACATGGGCTTCTATGTAATATTCTGTGCACAGGTAATAATAAACTGTTTCATCAGTGTCATGAGAGACTGAGACCACCACCATCCAATAAGACACAAGCAGACCCCATTAAAGCACTTAGAAAGGCCTAGTTCACATATCCTTAAGGAGATGCATCTCCTTAAGGAGATGCTAGATACCATCTTCACTGTATTGCCCAGAGTATGCATATACATATATATAAACACACACAAATATATTATATTATATCTCCTTTTTGGTTTTAAAGGCTAAACATTCAATAATACTCCTCAAAACAAGCACGAGTTGTATTATTCCCCGTGTTCTAACACTAGTGTTCACAAAGAACTCACAGTCCTTCTGTACTTTGCCTGTCCTTAGAGCAGACTGCCACTTACTAAAGCTCCATGTCAGAGCTTCCTCTGAGGAAAACACTCTCTGCCATTTCAGCAAGATGCCACAGTAAAATATTGCTGTTGTTAATGTAAAGTCCACACAAGAGGGTTAGTTATGGTAGATTGTGGCTTTAAAAAAAAAAAAAAAAACAGAAAGAAAGAATAGTGACTATATCCAGACACAATCTGGATCTGAGTCTCCCAGTCTAAAAATGCATTACAATAATCTGCTATGTGGTGTAGGCATGCATTTCAGAATGAGATATGAGGCCTCTTTTTTCAGTCCTTAAATGAATAGGCAAACTGTAAAACAAACACCTACAAGCTCCACAATTTAACTCTCCTCTGTGAACAGCCACACTGGGTGACAGACGAAAGTATACTCGCTCTCACACACTCGCTCTCACACACGTTTGTGTATGTACATGCATGTAAACCTGCATCAGCCAGTTGGCATGCACATGCAAATACACACGCCATGCACGCACGTACATTCCTCCCCCCCCCAACTGATTGGCCTTCATTATACATGTGTGGCCACACTGCTGGCACTGATAAGAATCTCCCCTAAATCGTGCCGAGCAAGGCGAGAGGCGGCCAGCCAAGCCGACAGAATCTGCTGTGGGAACAACGTGACCAGCGGCATGGAGCACAGTCTGGGACTGGAGATGAGACCCCAGAACCCACCGCAACCCAGAAAACATGGAGCACAGTCTGGGGCTGGAGATGAGGCCCCAGAACCCACCGCAACCCAGAAAACATGCACCACCCAAAATCAACTACACACCACAGATGACGACAAGAACCACAGTCGCGAGACTGTGAGGAAGGGAACACATATTAATCTCTTGGAAAACCCAATCAAGGAATCTAGAATCATCGTATTGTTTTGTTTGTTTTTACCACACGCGCAACCAACACCACACCTACACTCACAGAAACACCCACACACCCAACAAGACACCTACACTCACAGAAACACCCACACACCCAACAAGACACCTACACCCACAGAAACATCCACACACCCAACAAGACACCTACACCCACAGAAACACACACCCACACTCACAGAAACACACACCCACACCTACAGAAACACACACGCACGCACACACACACACACACACACACACACACGCACGCAGCAGCACACCATTGTCCAAGGGGTGTAGAACAGGAAGACAGTTCCCCCGTTCAGTACCACTTGCCCCACACTATTTTTTAATGCCCACACATTCTTTTTTTAATTGGACAGTGATATTAGATGGATGTGCAGGTCCTAGAAGAACATAAAGGCTACATTTCATCTGTTGCCCACACACTTATTCTAACCCGTCATGATTGATTCAGCCCTGCAAAATCAGCCCAGGATCTCCATCTTCATACCACACTTCCAGAGCCATGTTTGTGTTGGGCCAATGAAAAGCCATGAAGGGACAGTCATAAAATGCCTCAGCCAGCTCCCACACCATTTTCATTCCTGCAGTTCTGAGGGCAGGCGAACCGTGGGGCATGCGTGTGCTTGCTTGGCACTGTTTAATCTTCCTCCCAAACCCTAACATTAGAGGCTGGCCTCAGCCCAGCTCCCAAGCTACTTAAGAATGGCACAGAGGAGAGGCTAATGACAGGATGTGCTCAGGCGAGGCAGATGCTGGTTAGGCTCCAACTGAAACTGCCCCACAGGTCACAGGATTGCGAATGTCTTGGCCTCCAACAGAAACCGCCCCATAGGCTGCTGGCCTGAGCATCTTGTAACACTTCAACAGAACCAACCCTATAGGCTACGTGCCCAAGAGCCTTAAGTAAGCGTAGGGCAGAAGCTGCCCAATAGGAGGCAGGCCTGGCAGCCTCATAACCCCTCAACAAAATGTAAATATACGCTGCATGCCTGACAGCCACATAAGGAAACTCATGGCTCCAATATACCAAAAATTAGACACTAATAAAGAAAGCCTACGACACTGTACCATGGATAATCTAATAACGCTTCACTGACTGGAATGAATAAGTGGCCTGCAGCAGGTAATAAGTGAGCTCACACACACGGAATTAGGGCTACATTGATTCAGTTTGAGAGTAGCACCGGTATTGTCTTGCTTTGTCTCAGTGTCTCACTTTAGGTATCAATTCCCAAGAATCTACACACACTGATGGAACATTCTCCCATAACCTCAGCGCTCAGGCAGTCTTTACAACCCTAGTAATACCACAACATAACTGGGATATCTTTATTTTTCACCCTTAATTATTTAAGAGCTATTTTGAGAAACAGACGGAAAAAACAGGAGAATCAGCCTGGAGCAAATTTCTGGCATGCACTTGGTAAAGTAGGACTGAGAGTCTGAATGATGATGAGAGGTTTAAAGCTGGATCACATGTAGACAGCTTGACTGCACTGTTTTTCCACTTCAGTTGCACAACTCTGATGAACTGGGGTGTTTTTAGCAAATCTGACCTGGCACAGTGATGGAATGCAAGGATGAAAAATATAGCATCTATAACATTAACCTCCTTTAAGATCAAAAAGCAAACTGTATGTAATATGATACTGTTGATTCTAATCTGAGCAACATTTATATACATTAGCACTAAAATAAAAGCAACAAAAGGGTTAAATCCAATGACTTGTTCCTGGTCATCTTTTCATTTACTAAATCTTTTTTTTTTTTTAACCCATAAAAGGTCACTCTGTAAAGTCAATATTTACCAACTCCCAAAAGCTTACATGAGCTTTTTACATTAATTCCCAGTGTATGGACATAAGGACATTTAGGGAATTGTGCATGTTCTCTTCCAGACTGATATATGGGCCTAAATGTTTACATAATGGAAGCGCATTAGCAGAAAACTCGCAGATTGGCTTCCATTACACCATAAAGCAGCAGGTTGAAACTCTTAAACGAACTTTTTGTTCCCTCCCAATCCCACACATGGAGCCCAAAGTCTTTCCTTGAAGATGAAACTTGGTCTAACAAAAATAAGCACTTCATGATATCAAAAACCTGAGCCAAATGCCAAAGACTGGGGAAGATTCTGGGCTACTGTTATTGAACAGCGCAGCGAGACGTGGTTAAAATGAATTGACAGAATACTCTTGCTCAGCTGAACGCCTTAGTCCATGCAGAAGAGACCATTTTAACGAATATTTTAACCATAACTGTTGTCTCGAGCTTACCTCGTTCGACGGTATGCTGACAACACCTGTTGACCTGCGCTTCTCCCGAAGTTTTCGTTTTTCTATTTGCCCCTTGCCCTTCCTGGCGCTAGGGCCGGAGCTTTTCTTCTCTTTGCCTTTCCCATGCATGGGACTCTCCTTGTCGCTGTCATCGCAGGCAGGACCGGTATCCATTTGAGGGGTGCTGACCACCTTTTCCGGCTGCGATACCTTCTTCAAGTTTCCTCCGGACGTATCGGTAGCCCTCACGCTTGGTGTCGGGTGGGGGTCATCTTCTGCCCTCCTCAAAGCGGGCGAGGACGACGACCGAGCCATCGGATAGGAAACGCAATTCAGAGACGTGGAGCTTCCACGTTCCGGGTTACCGTTGTTGTTCACCTCAGCTGCTGTGTTTCGCGTTTCGTTTTTAGTACTGTTGGTCCCAAGAGAGCCAGTGGATGTGACTCCGGGAGGGCAGACGCCGGTGGCCGCGGCGATGTCCCCTAGCATCTTCGCCCTCATTTTCTCACGTTTAGCTTTCCACTCCTCTAAAAAGTCAGTCGCTGCATTGGATCTAAATCCTCCAGATGCCATGTTCACTTTTAAGCTGCAAGTTAGACCAAGTTGTTTTCCTGCTTTTGAGTTTGCCTTGAAAACTCGCTACCAATTTATATAAATCTAGCTACCAGTTTTGTCTTGTTTAAAACCACCACATTCCTCCAAAGTAGGAGAACGTATTAAAACAATGGGGAATCTGAAAATAAGCACAGTAGCACACCGTCATTAAACTCTCATTTTAAACTACAAAAATATGCAATCGCATAGCTTCGTTAGTAAACCTTTGGATAGGAGTTTAAAAAATAAACTACCAACGACGGGCGTCAGTTAGTGTGTTTTCACTGACATGACGGTAAACCATGGAAGTATTCTAGACAGATAACTATCAGAAGTGCTTTTGTCAAAAGTTAACTAGCACATACAGCTAATCAACTTCAAGTTTACACATGCTCTAAATATTTCTATTAAGTCTATTAAGAACTAAACAGTGTAAGCATTCTTTAAAACTCACCTGCTATCTTGCTAGCTTGTCGGTCTTTCAGGTGAACAACACGTTGGAATGGTTCGGTCCCAATGGTAAACCCGGTTAGTCACACGCAAACCGGACCGCGACGTTCTGCCCTTTTCCAAAGTTTCCGAACAGTTACGAAGACGGACGAACGGGGACTTCAAGAAAAAAATGGCACGAGGTACAACCGAGTAGAATACTGCTACCTAGGTAAATTGTAACATATATCTGACGTAACGAAAAGGTAATTCCACTTTCGTTACTATGGTCGCTTTGGACGTTTAAAACTTTTGGAACTGATTTTACGTTGTTAATGTATTGACAATTTTCTATGGACTCAAATTTCAAGACGAATTTCACGTTTTAGTAACTAAAGCTGTTAACGAACAAGCTCTTGCTCCCCACAGCTCGCACGACAGGAATGATTCACTGCACGCTTGCGTTATCATGTAGACTTTCAAACGCATCGATCATCACTACGGTTTGCACTTGCGTAACACAAAAACATACTGTAAAGTGACCATAAGCCGTTTTTTTTTTATTAAACACAGTGTGTGATGTTTGACAAGTTTACTTTTGAACTAAAATAAAGTTATACTGCCTAAACTGTTACTGATAGAGTAAGATGACTTCGGGTGATTTAAAAGTCTTACATACAGGAGAATTACTGTTCCTCTTGTCTGTAATAGCTTGACAATGCGACCAAGACTAGTCTGCGCAGTCTTTTGTTACAGTATGTCATAAATGAATATTTTATGTATCCGAGAACTTCGTTGTGTTCCTTCCAACGGGCCGTATATTAATTGTAGTAACTTGTTTAAGAAGATAGACGTACTTTTAAAAGATATGTTGCTGAATTTACATTTACGACATTTAGCAGACGCTCTGGATAAGAGCGAACTACAGAAGTGGTTTAGCTGTCCACTCAGAAAAAGACTCCTTAGCTAGCACAAGTCGGTGATAACTTTGTTGAATGTTGTCTTCATTGCTCTTTGAGACCAGTAGAAACGGTTTTTTTGTTCTATTTTGTGCACTTGGGTATATGTACTAAACTGTAATATTACCTGAACTGAATTGTGGGCAGTATATTACCAACTAATTTCACATCAAGACTGATAGTGAGGATGTACTACAGGACATTATGTCTCTCTGTGTTAGCTTAACATTATTGGAAGTATTAAAGCATCAGCAACCCAACAAGCCAGTTGTTCGCCTGGTGGAAAATGCCATTTACAATTGACTCTACAACACTGTAGGACTTCTTCTCTCAAGGTCTGGCTTGCTGAGATGTGTTGTAAAGCCCTGAGGTAACTGTGACGTAGAGAGTGGGTTGCTTTCTTTCTTATGGATATTTTCCCAGACACACCATAGACTTGTTTCATGGCAGCACTTGCCATGTGCAGTGACTTGCATTCTAAGTTGTCACACTTTCACTATCCTTCTTCCTTGCCCACATACACAGTAGGAGATAACTGGGAGGAGGGTATAGGTGGGGCACGAAGACTATAGTCTATAAATAGCCCATGATCTAACGACCAAGGTCATGCTACCGCATGTTTGGCATTTTTATGCCTGATTGTGGGAGGACAAATGAGAAAGGCAAACTTTCCACCAGTGCTTTGTGGCATCCTGCAGCACAAAGCAGCGTTCCCCTCCCAATGCCCCACTTAGCATTCCAACACTGCATTTTCTAAAGGAACAGATAAGTGGAGTTTGATCCCTCTTTGGAATTAAATTCAGAATTCTTCCTCATCACCCTGGAGACAAGGTCCTTCGGCAAAAGCTGCCTGACAGGTTTAGAGTTTGATGGTTTAGGTTAGATGCTTCCCATTGTCATAGTCTTTCATTCTAATAAAAGTTAAGAAAGATTTTAAAAGTGACATTAGCAAAGCTACTTTTAGTTCAAATTTTTCACTTGGACACATAATGAACCATGACAGGACAAACCTCTTTAAGCAGGTCTTATGGCCAGTCATGCCAGCTCTATTAATAAACATGAACTCCTTAAAGGTCTGTATAATTTGTATAAAGTGCAGTCTGGTCAAATGCTAGAGTGAATTCACACGTTAGAAACCAGGTTAGTGTTGTAAAAATTATTATTTTTTAAATAAAGTATAAACTGTATAATGCCACTGAGTTTATATCTTTGAGAATGTTTTTGGTTTTTTGTATGAATTTTGAAGTGTGTTTAGATCTTCATTCAAGTCCTAAATGTATATATGAAGAGCACCAAATAAACAAATATCCTTTCATAGGTTTAGCAAATGATCCAACATCAGATGCATGTGATCTTGTGCTTTCAGTAACTGGTGTGGCCCTTTTAGCAGCAATAACTTCAACCAAACATTCAGTCATGTCAAATTTATTTACACAGCACTTTTTTACAACACACATCATCATAAAGCAGCTTTACAAATGTATGGGTTCAGTAATGAGCAAGCCGAGGGCAACGGCGTCAAGAAAAAACTCCAGTGGAACTCCTTGGGTGGAAACATTCACGAAAACTATTAAGGTGTCTGGCTCATCCACAGTCCTCTCCACGCGCACCACTCTTGTTTACCTGCAGGTGCTTAGGTGATACACCAGACTGTGATTTCGAGAACCTTGTAGTGACGACTGTTGGATGACCACTCTTTGGGACAGTGATGCTGAACTGTAGAGAAGCCTATATAGATCTGTGCTGAAGTGTTGATGACCAGACTTTGATAAAGACCTATGTTTATGTTCTTGGAACAGGAGATTGTCTGCTACACTCCCATCAGATTGCCATGTCACTGCCTGAAACCCTTGACTTTAATTACAACTTTAAATGAGCAGATATTCCTAGAGGTCCATATACTTGGGGGGGGGGGGGGGGGGGGGGGGGGGGGGGGGGGGGGGGGGGGGGGGGGGGGGGGGGGGGGGGGGGGGGGG
>JAOYMR010000003.1:7789697-7808212 GCA_025802075.1 Tenebrosternarchus preto
GGCTTCCAGCTCCGGCTCTGCACTTGCCATGGTGCCATACTCTGCAGGTTAGCTAACTAGCGGCGTCGGCTACAGTGCACTGCGTCACTTTGCATAGCGCGCGTAGCTTAGAGGGATCGTTGATCCTCTTTTTGACTTCGATGCTCGAGACCATGACATAATTTCGATCGATTTCAATGAAATATTGAAATCGTGACACCCCTAACACACACACACACACACACACACACACGGTCACCATTAGATATCATCTAGCCACCCTGTTCTCTAAATATCCACATCAGCCACTGAAGCCATGAATTGGAAGATCTCCATCTGCTGCCAATAATCTGAACAGAGTAACTTCAAACACATAAGGCAAAGATAACTGAACCTGGGGGAAAGTGACCCTGGTATATGAGAGAGACAAACAAGCCAGTGCATATCAGAAGTGCATATCCCTCCATCAAAAAAGTTTAAATTAGAAGTATGGAAATATGACGGCTTGCCAATACATGTGGGAAGAAGAAGCCAAGTCAGCCATAAGCAATATAATGGCACAATTCTGTGATAATCACCATTTGAACTGTGGGGTGATGGTTTAACAATTACATATTTTTTGTGTTGGCACATTCCTATCCACAATTATGAGGAACTGCTATTCTTTTTGTTTGGCTCACCAACTAGCTCAGGCCTTAGCCCAGTCAGAGCTACCCATCTGAGCAGAATGCTAAAACGGAAACATGGTTCGAGTCTGTGCTGTACACTCGGATGGATGGATCTTTGAGCCACAAGGAACTGGACTCCAACTACAATGAGGAGGTTGTTAGCAGGCATGTCAACCACCACCACAGCACAGAATCATAGCAATACTACACAGCACACGTCATCTTTAAGAGCACAAGGACATCCCTGCCACACGCAGCTTAAACCATAAGACCCAGTCGCCCCATATACAACCACACGCATCTCAAGAACACAAGCATTGATGTTCCACAATCCAAAACAAGCACCACAACCGAGAGCAGAACGTCTGGTTGTGTGCATGTCCACAGCGGTGCGCTGTGGTAAGAACACAGAGCTATACCGCAATCAAACACACCTGGTGGTGCGCTGTGGTAAGAACACAGAGCTATACCACAAATCAAACACACCTGGTGGTGCGCTGTGGTAAGAACACAGAGCTATACCAGCTGCACTCTGATCCAGTCCACAACCAGGCAGTGTGGAGGAGAAACCCCCACCCCCTGCCAGGCTCGCCTAAATGAGCCTCCCTGCCAAAAATCCGGGCCGAGCGCGCCGCTCTGGATCCCTGATCCCCCCGGATTCCTCTGGGATGGGGGAAAATAAATTGGGCAAATACTGGTGCCAGGGCAGCAGAACACAGCGCCAGCATGGTGTGCCATGCTCAAAGGCTTGTACAGCAACTGATTAGTGCCAGGATCATACAGTGTACCATCACGACCTGTCTACTTCAAAAACACTCTTATGACAACTCTCTTTATGAGATCAGCTGTAGGTTTTTGTTTTCCAGTGAGTCGTCTGTTTGAGCAAGGACATCTCAGTAGCAAGACCAATGCATTACAGATGAAGCAAGTATTACAGATACTGGTTTGTCATTTGCCACTTGCAATCACCCTGATGACCAAGCTGGGTGGAGGGGGGCAATTCTGTAGTGTTACAAATCACAACCTCTCTGGAGTTTCCGTTCTTTTACACGTCTGACTGCTTCAGCCCAGGACAGTGAGCAAGCAATTTAAAAAAAACAAAACAAAAAACAAAAAAAAGCATGGTGTAAACAGTCTCCTTCTGCCGAGAGCAACGGTTCACCAGAACGTCTAGAAGAAGCAGCAACACCTGGCACGTCTGTGGCACGTCTCAGAAGAGCGAGGAAAAGAAAAAAAGGGACTAGACAGAATAGGATGATGCTACAAAGCGATTGGTCTCCTGAACCAGCAGAGGCCACCGTGGTATGGAGAGATTAGCACGCTTGAGCGCAGAGGGCTTTGATAACCGTTTCCGAAGAGGGAAGCCCTGCACGCTTCCTTATAAAGGAACAGCTGCGAGGCTGGAGAAGTTGTGCTGTGGAGCAGCCGTGACCCTGGCCCTCCCCCGAAGCACCCAGCACCGACGTTCCCAGAGATGAGAGTCGTCCGCTGCTTGGGCCGGCCCTCCTCCGACCGCTACGTCAGTGAGCCACTGGTGCACCGGCTCTACCACAAAAGGAATTCCTTCATGCTCCGTGTGTGTTTGTGTGTGTGTGTTCAAGAGAACGGGATGAGAGAAGAGGGGAGAGAGAACATTGGAGGTACTGTACTACTGTAGGAGGCCACAGAAAGGGGTTTGATGCTGCAGGGCAGCCGGGGGGGGTGGCAAAAGTCTGCTCTGACGACCATATATGGTACTGGGATTCCCATGGAAAAAGAACGAGCAAGGTTGAGCTATGGGAGGGGGAGCCAAAGCAACACCAGGGGTTGGTGGGGCTGCAGCTGGGGACGGTGCTGTTGGCAGCCACAATGAAACCGAAACAGTGAGGTGTGCCTGCAAGGCAAGGTAACCTGTGGTGAGCCCAGCCTCAGAAACCACCGTAATAGAGAGCTGGAGGCTGCCTGTGTTTTTCTGTGGCCTGGGTTTCACGCATCATCAGTGACTCAGAACACTCCCGGCTCTGGGAAGGTTAAACTGTGCCTGTTTTGCACTACAGTCACTTTCAGGCTACAGGCTTTACCTATTACTGCAGCTCATAAGGATCATATACTACTCAGGCAGACACACAGATGCCCCTTGTTTTGTACAGCTGATGAAGGACCTCTTCCTCCCTCCCTCTCTCTTTACCGCAATTCCTAAGGATCACATGCACTTCCTCCTCATCTTGAGCCACTTCTTCTTTACAACAGACGAAAGAGGATGAAGAAGAGGAAAGACAGGAGGAAGCTCTCAATTCTCTCTATGGTTCTGGATTACAGCAGACAGCTTTTAGCAGAACCAACCAAATGGTCGGCTAATCAACTCAACGCATATCATTGCATATCACCGTTAGGCAGAAAATTAGTTGGCATGGCAACATGGAGGAGTGATTGTGTGTATTCTGGGGTAATTCAAAGTAGCTCAGAGGGCAAAAAGGAATTGCATAATTAATCGGCCTGTGAGGGTTGGTCCTAGAAGCTGTAGGGTTGTGTGCATGAGGGAGTGTTTGTGGTGTTCCAGTCTGATGTGTTGACAGTGTAGCACCTGCTTCTATAGCAGGAAGGGGAGGTGTGTGATGCTTAAAAAAAAATTTAGCTATGTGCTGAAAAGAACATAAATACCGTCCTTACAGACCTCACTGGAAGATTAAGACTTTACAGAAAACCCCAGCCAACAGAATCTGATCAACACGAGAACCTAGTGCTGGTGCCAATAATAGTGGAAAATTACAGACAACCTGTACATCTTAATTCAATTACTAAAGCGATGATCTTTTATACACAAACAAGGCTAAAACTGGATCTTTAAGATCTACATGTTTAACTTACTGTTGACAGATCTCATAACAGTAATGTAGAGACCATATTCATCAGCAACGTCTACAGCAACGTAACTTCAAGCTCTTCTCAGACGTCTTTAACCTCCAAGTTGAAGGTTAAAGCTTCAGCCTCCATCACCGTTGCCTTAAACAGCTGGGCTTCCTTTCTCACGCACTCCAGCAAGACGGATTCTTACCATCATGCCATTCTCCAGGCTGTTAACAGTCAGAGGCTACGCTGGGCCATATATCCAGGGAGGCCAGAAGTAAATCCATTTCTTTACATCGGTTTTATCACTGAAAACAATTCTGAAGCCCTGACTCATCTAAAGGCCGTTAATGCAAATGACAGGAGTGTTTTACGTTACAAACGCTACTAAATATCACAACTAGACTGTCACGCTGTCAAAGTCTGCTCTTTCTATAAGCTGTCATCATATATAAAACAGGTCTAGATACGCCTTGTCTTTCCAGATGCATCACTTCATCTTGGTGGAAGATGAAGTGAATGGCAGCTAGAGCAGCCAATCCCGTGGCTAACTGGTTATACTTACAAAATATCCGACAGCTACTAATTAGAACATGGCTGAATTACCTAAACTTCATTGTGTATACTTCAAGGCCTTGGGCTAGTATGTGGCGTGCGCACGCACACGCACACACGGTGAGCCTGTGCTCCCAGTACAATTAAAACACTAATACAACACATTGTTTTATAGACTGCATACCCCCTCTAAAAAATGAATTCATGTGAGTGGAAAAACCTTTTTTTTCCCCCCACATAGACATACATTTTTAAAAATTGACATACAAGGTTTTAGTGACTGGTTTTTCCCTGTAAGGGCACAATTAATCAGTTTTGAACATTCATTAAAAGTTTCAAAGTATATAAAAATAAGAGTGCCTTTATAAGACCTCCACATGGCCCATGACAGTCCCAATGTTTCCCTACAGGCAGTCATATGCCAGTTAGTCAAACATCACCCAACCCTTTTGTGTTCGAATGTGTGTGTGCGCTGATAAAAGCAGGACAGACCAAACCAAACCACTTCTAAAGTCTTGATAAAGACAACTGGAAAAACAAACATTCATTTCCTGCTCCTCTCTGGCTGAACAGCTTCCCAGTGCCAGCAATGTGTTAAAATTCACCACACCCACGTGCAAGCAAAAGAAATCACAGGAACAGGTGAAATTACCCAATGTATCAGAGAACTAAAACCAATTCAGACAAGAAGCCAGATAGCGTGATTAAGTATTTGCAGCCCATCTCTACAAAAGCACCTTTACACAAACTTTACACAAAACCCTGGTGAATAAGGACAAAAGTGAAGAGATGCTCATGTGTTGAAGCTTTTACATCAGTGGTGGTGGAGGCCCTGTGTTCTCCACACTCGAGCCGACACCCCAGCCTCAGGTCACGAAGGGCAGGATAATTAGCTGGGGGTGCGGGAGCCAGTGTCCTGCGCCCTGCTGAAATCCTCTGGCTGCATCCCTTCGCTCCTCACAGCACGTGCTACTTTTTGCACGGGTTCATGACGAGCTTTAGTGCCTCCGACAGCCCAGCAGGATTCCCTGGTCCAACCACGTTAGACGTGGGAAGAGAGGCCCAGGAGCACTCCATCTCACTACCACTGCATCATCCCCGACAGCACGAGGCAGAAAGGCAGGCGAGAGCCAAGAAAGCAAGACGAAAGACTGTGGTCAGACACCTGCCATCACAGCAAGATGATCTGAAACTGGCTTAAAAAACAGCCTTGTAGAGTTTAACACAATATTGTGGAATTACAAAACATTAAAAAAAAAACACATTACTATGCATTTCCTTGCGTTGTTGAAAATGTTTAAGGATGTATTCTACACTGTACCAAAAACATGTGTTTTTTTTTTTTAAGTACTGGACAGCTGCGGTAAGTCCACTAAAATGGTTGCCCAATACTGGCATGGCGTGAGGAGCCTAGTGGCACAGTTTAACTGTGAGCCAACAAGGATTTTTTTTTGTAATGAAACAGCAAAACTATCCTCTTTGAAAAAACAGTCCTGTACTTTCCCCAAAACTTGTTTGAACCTCTCTATAAACATCTTACGAGAGTCAGTTTGAGGTAGCACATTCTTTTCCTCATAAATGGACTTTTAATGTGATCCTCTGGAAGTCTTTCTGAAAGGCTCCTGTGAACAACATTCGTGATCCCCTCACACGCAAAAAGGGAAGGGAGGCGGGGCATCCACGCATAAGCAAACGCTCAGCTCTCCTCTGGCTTCATCAGATGCAGGAGGAGCTGGGAGGTGAGAGCAGTTCAGCGCTGGTGATCGTGATGCTCCGGCAGGCACATAAACACAAGCGGCCTGACGTCATCCGACAAGCATTCCGCACATCCCTGCGCTCCAGGCAGGCAGAGGGCTCCCCACAGGCACGAGCTCCCTGGGGGCGGATCCTCGGCCCGGCCGCGTTTGGCCCTTCGAAGAACGCGTGTTCGTAAAACCAGTGGAGCGTAAACACGATCGCCACACGGGAATTCCTACAGCAAGCCAACGCGCACAGCTCTGCACAGACTTGCGCAAGCTGCCAATTTAGTGCAGAAATGCAATGCGTTTGGTTTATGATGAACAAGTCCTGCTAAGGAGAAGATCTACACTAGCTTAGAGAAGAGGCAGGCCCTGCCCATGAAGTGTCACCCCCATCACTGTGAAAGCAAGGAGGCCATAAGGAACAGAGCAGTGGCTGCATGCTCTTGGTCAGCATGTTGGAAGTGCCTGAATGTGGTTTCAGACTACAGTCGTTCAGCATATGGCTCCAAAAGTAATCAAATGCACTCATCTTTAGTGGACAAACTCCATCTTCTGCAGTGAGGCTCTGATGTGAGCCAAGCCTGCGAAGCAGCAGATGCGCAACTCCTTCCCTCGCTACGGCCATGAGGGGGGGGGGTTCTGAGCCCTCCAGCACTTCTAAAGAATTCAAATGCCTCTGCAAAACGCAGGGCAACGAGTTCGAACCCGCCGTGACGCTCGCCCCAAATAGCTCGGCCCGCACATGCAGCTACGGACTACGGCGCGCCGAGGTGCACAGGCGGGAAGCGGAAGGGCCGTTCCTCGGTCCGGAGGGCCCTGATCCGTTCACGCACCACACCGGCCCGCAGGAGAGAGGAGACGGACCGCCGCGCGCGTCAGCTGGTGACAGCCATCGCAAAATCTTTCAACGGCAAGGAGACGAGGGCTTCCTGACGATGATTATGGGCTTCCTTGAAACACACCAACATAAACATATTCACATGACATGCCTGGCGGGTCACAGCCTGCCAATTACAGGCCGCCTGGTGGGTTAGTTTCTAATATTAGGCTGTCAATCAAGCAGTGCGTAACAGTGTCTTGCCTGTTTCCAGCACTGGTGACGATACCATGTAGAAAAGGCCTTAGTCCAACATCAAACGACTAGAGGAAGAGGAACATGCAGACAATTCCATGAGTAGCAGGTGATGAACTGCCCTGCGTCCACCATTAGCCTTTCAGAAAAGCCTGTCAAAGGTCGGGAAATTGCAATAAACCACCAGTCGTAAGACTCCATGGTGCAATAACGAATTATTGAGCAGCCAGTAAAATAAATCCATAATAAAAAAAGAAACCAAGCAAGAAAGTAGTAAGAACAAACGCCCACAACACTTGATTAAGCTCGACAGAACAAAGCAATAACGTTAGTTTATGCTAAATTAAATTATAAATCAGTCTATTATTTAATCAGAAGCCAGTCGTGTCTGTAATGACTTGCAGCTTCGACAACCTTTACTGGGATCATTCCTCATATCCCTGGATCTGGACAGGAGTGATGACGTTCCTCCATAGTGGTCCCTACTGTCGCTGTGGTATAACCTCATTTGCCTTAAGGAGTTTTGTGAAGTTGATCCATGTTTCGAATCTGATGTCCAGATATGATGCTATTCTCAATATTGTGCATGCTAGGGCCTGGCATGCACCCCCCCGGTTTAAAATGAAGACCCTTGTGAATCGGTTTCTGAAAACTGTTGCTTTTCTGGCAAGGAGGCCCAAAGAGTAATGTCATCCCAGTGGTGGTTCTCCTGTTGAGTAATGTCATCCCAGTGGTGGTTCTCCTGTTGAGTAATGTCATCCCAGTGGTGGTTCTCCTGTTGAGTAATGTCATCCCAGTGGTGGTTCTCCTGTTGAGTAATGAAGCTGCTCTGTTTATGGCAGGGGGAAAAAAATTAAGCATGCAGTGAAGTTTGCCTTTGCGGTCTTGAACATTGCACCAATTAACAACCCTGCTCTTACCAGCCATTCAGAATGATCTAAACAATATGAAGCCAAGCTGGTCTGATGGTGAAAAGCACAATAAGAATTGGAACATTCTGTTGTCATCAGAGCTGCAGAGCTTTCAGAGTCTGATGAGATGTTGGCTGCTGTTGGTAATGCGCATGTATGCACCTTCAACCAAAAGGCCCTCGGTGACGCTGAACCCCCTGGAGAACAGTCACCCCGCACAGTCCGGCTTCAGCACACCTGGATGGAAACTTTTGGTGTTGGGGTTTGGCAGATGACGTCTGGCCGCTCACGTTTACATGCCCGCTGGAGCTGAAATGGTCCTGCTTCCCAGTCCAACTCCAGCACTGTCGCATCTGATGGCTGGAGTTGGGCATCTCTACCAGTGTACAATGATTTGATGCCATTTTTATTTTTATTCTACTCAAGACTCCTAATGAGGCATGGCATCACAGTTTTATTAAGGACCTTACATTACCAAATGGGACGGGGACTATATTTATCTCCGCTTTGAAAAAGGAAAAGCTACTGCACTCTCACAAGTAGTCCTTTAAACCCTGGGTACAGTGGCCTTTACCCACAACCACAGTTCATTGTAGTCAACCATCAACTGTTTACATTTCACATGGCACAGTAAAAATATCCAAAAGCACATCATTTCAACAGAAAATTCTCATGGACAAAAAAAAAAATAGATTTAATAAAAAAAAAAAAGTAATGCAAATGTAAAGAGCAATAACAAATTACTCACTGAGGCAGGAAGTAATGAAGTAAAATAAATAAATGAGTAGGTTGGTAAAATTGATCCCCAGCTAGAACTTGACAAACAGCCTACATTATGTAACATAGCCTGATGAGTAGAAGATAGCTAGCCTGAGTCATCTCAGCAGAGCCCTTCCTGTTCTGGATGTTTTTGTTGTTTTGTTTTTAGTTTTGTTGTTGAGTGGGGGGTGGAAGGTGAGGGGTCAGTGAGACAGCTGAGGAATTCTCCCCTCTGGCCCACGCTGCTTGGGGTCTCCTTTGACTGATCAATACGTGAAGATCACGGGGGGAGAACAGGAGCAGCCCAGAGCTTCAGAAGCAACGCCGACGCCCTTGTCGTTCCACGGCTCCTTTCTCTGCATCAAGACGACCACACGGCAGTTATTGTGCTTTATGTCTCACGGGTTCAAAGTTGAAGGTTCAGAATTAGTCTAGGATGGAAAGTCCCAGTCCACTTGACTAAAACTGTTAAAACCAGTGAGCCCATTAGGTAACACAGAAAGGTGGTTTCAAGCCAGCACAGGGAACCAGGCAGGGCAGAATGTGGATGAGGAGATGCGAGTCAGCACCTCTCTCTCACTGGTGTAGTAGGTCAGCCTGCAGGTCACTGCAGCCAGCACACAGACCATCCTTGTATAAACAACGTCACCATGCTTCACCACTAAGGAGAGACATGATTACACACTCCTTCCCACTCCAAACAGAGCCCCCCCCCCATCGAGTTAATCGGCACTCCAAATTAAAGGACAGGAAATGGTTCGTGTCGTAATTTCAATAATGGTGTTGTAAAATTTCTTTGATATAAGACACTTTTCATGCAAAGCTCACTGCACTGTCCAATTAGGAGGACTTTGCATGAACAAACGCCCAAGCTAAACGCACAGCGTGTCCACGCAGAAAGCACAGGTTCCAGAAGAGGCACGGCTACAGGTTTATCTGCTAGCCCGTTTTTCAAATAGGGAAAGAAGTTGTAACTGTTTATAAAATCACTAACTCCAAAATAAATGGAGCTAGTAGCTAATGGAGAAGCTTTTATTCCCAATTTGACATCAAAAATGGTACAGTACAGGTTATCTCCTTATCTAATGACACCCGACATTCTCTATTAAATAATGAGATGACATGATTACTGCTTTCTGATTCAGTATAATACAATGCATGGCTAGATTGCCATTTACTTCTAAAGTTCTAAATGGCAGTTACGTTAAAATCAAATGTATTTGTGTAGAAGCATTTTTTAAACATATTGTTACAAGGCAGATTAACGGTGCCAAACATCTTCACTGTGGAAGACCCTTATTTTTAAAAATATGTTTAATTTTTGTAATTAAATTATTAAACCGCACTTGCAATGACAGGTGAAAAACTTACTACACAAACCATTTTGCTCACTGGTTGCCAATACCAAGTCAAACCTCAATAATGGCCATTTGTGGCTAAGACACAACTGCTATAAGCATGTTCCTCTACGTCTGGCTCTCGAGTCCATGTGATGGGGAAATTTTAGACTGCTGCAGGGCCTGGAGCAAACCACGGACTGACTGATCCAATTATTACAACCACCACCATGGCGATAGCTATAAATATACTTTCTAGTCTCACACAGGCTTAAGAGTTTACAGCCAGACTATGGTCCAGTGGGGATAAAAGGAAATCTAGCCTACAGAGAACAGAAAAGAAACAAGCTTCTATTAAAAGGCAGAAATGAGGGGAAGCAGACAGTGGTGCTTGTTAACAATGAAAACTTATTATGAAGCACAGGTTTGAAGGCCTTATGTCACTGCCACCTGCTTTTAGAAAAACCACTCAGAACCACTCAAGACCCCAGGGCTTAATCTTTAGTCATTTAAGAATTTGGATTAAAAACTACAAATTTATTTCTACCAGTTATTCCATTTCTATTAAACTAGGACATGACGTGTTTTGCAGGCCAGTGTTCTTCCTAGGCTAATAATGCTGCTCCAGGTCAAACAGTCCCATCCTCAGAGCATCGACACCCAACATGCACCACTCATTACGCTTGGCAGCCCGGCTTTGGAGGTGAGCGTACCACGTCGGGACTATGGAGACAATGTGAGTCAAAGGAGTTAGTCTGAACGTGAGAGAACCGTTTCCCCCAGAGCTCTGCCCACACACCCACGTGTAACTTTGCTAACATTAACAAACTCCAGTTACCCGGTAACAAGGTCATGTTAAATTCAAGCCAGTTCAATGCATATATCGGCGCATATAGATCAGCGAGATGGACCGAGTGTGAAAGTTATCCAACCTTAACAGGGTTAGACAAAATAAAAGGCGACACGTGAAAATGAGGAAAACTCTCTGCAAATCTCAAGGTCTTTGAATAAAGCAGTAACCCTGATTTGATGTAGGGCCAAACAGTCTGAGGCCATGTCAGTTACTAAGGCCATGTCAAGCCAGCCTGTACTCCCGAGACCGATTGTGTTTTCTTGCTCCACGAGCATGGAAATCATGACCAGAAAGTATGTCAACGAAAGAATGACATAATGTCACTAAACAACTCCAGCCTCTGTGTTTTTCTTATGTTTGGACTGTAAAATATCACGGGACATATTTAAATGCTGGGGATGAGAGAAAGCACCAAGCAGAGGTTTACCTCCACTTGTGTAGAGCCAATCAGTGAATCCCTACCTCATCAAGGTACCTACCTGATTCCGCAGCTCTGCGCACATTTAGTCTACAGGGTTTGTAAGCACTCCATATCCAACCACATTCACGTGAAAATGCGATTAGGGCGGTCACTGACCGTACTCAAAACCATTTGGTCCCACAGTGGAAGATTGACTAATGCAGTACTGATTCAATATAGTATAGCAAATAAACGTCGGTGGCTGAGAAACACAGCTACACAAGCTAACAAATTTAATCAAGTTAAACAGACCATCAAACGCTCAACAAAAAATGCTCATCAAGAATAGCAAATACCATTATTGCTAAACACAAACAAACTAAAAGTAATACCTCTGAACATGATAATGGCGGATGACGGAGATATGATGAACAGAATCAAGCATCTCTGCTCAGCTGTCGGCATTATTTTAGCGCATGATCCAAACCTTGAGATTGTATTCAGCTCCAAGATAGCTGGACAGCTATTTAGCTAACCCAGTTCCAAGGAATGATGCTATGCCATTACTCAATCCAGAGATTAGTTTGTTTAAAAGCACCCCCCCACACACACTCTTCTCCTGCCTATTTTTCATTACTGTAAGGGTAGAGAAATACATGCTGGACAGAGCCTTCTCTGCTGACAGCGAGATCTCAAGAGCCGCATCACAAATTCTTTCCCGACTCCGTCTGCACAGCGGTCCAAAAAAAGGCAAGCGTTCTGAAGAGTGTAGGCTTCACGCTGCGCACTTCTCCATATGTAAGGCACCGTTTCTGCCATTACTCACCCGGACGAACCCCACAAGTCTGCCGGAGCGCTGATGCCCACCTTCACACACAGGGACAGTCACTCTAGAGCTGCACTCAGAAGGTCTGCAAACTTAAAAGCTATATTTGGCTATATCAGCAACACTACAAAGCCCAACACTTAGATGCTAAAAAAAGCCTGCACACACAATCCTGAATGTATACAGCTAATTGAATTACACTTGCATGAAAATATACAATAGAAGAGATGGTGATGGAGAATGAAATCCAACAATGCTATTTAACACTTCTGCAATTCTGCAATATACAAGTCATATTTCAAGTACACAACCACATTTTTTTCAATCAAGACTGATTTTAAAGTGCTATTTTTCCCCCATTCACAAGCAAAATGTAGTGTCCCTTGTTGAGTATGAAAAGTAAGGCAGCACCAAGATCAGAAGTCTAGAGGTAGAGCATCACTATGAACACTTTTACTAACTAGACAAATGATCATTATCCTATGTGAATCTTCTTTATTAATCCTGATCAATACTCTCATAGGAAGCTCTTTAAAGGCCCTTGAGAAAGTAACCTACAGCTGAAAATGTTAAGGAGCTACATACATCAAGCCATATTTAACAAGGAATGCCTGATAGTCAGGAATATGTTCTGTACCAATAAAACAAACGAACAAAAAAAAAAAAAACTCCGAAGAGACATTTAACGAACAAAACTCAAAACTGTAAACCAACAGTGATATCTCTTGCAGGCAGACTTTACTGACAAAGGCCACGCAGTGGCGTTTCGATATGCCTAACGTGTGTACCCAATACATCCCTTCAGCGAAATATCAGCAACAGATTCCGACGATGAATAAACTAATTTCAAACATATTACACGCTGCGCAAATATCGCTTTCAATACCGTTTCAAGCGTGGATGGCTGTGATGTAATACAGGCGTTCTGCCCCATTTTAACCAGACTGCGGCACCGACACTAAAAATACATCTAGCTATGATATAATGCGCGAGTTCGCGCTAACGCACATCTATAAGCAAAAGAAATTTATTCACAGAACAATGACAGAAGAATTTTACATTGCAGTTATGACACTGTTGAGAAAGACTCCTGTCAGGCGTATAGCTACATGTCTTGCAAGCGACAGATTCTTTACATTCTTACTCATTTGTATACAGAGCTAGCTAACGTTCATATAGTATATATATAACTAACTAAGGCTTGAGATGGGAACATTCACGTTCTTTACAAAGCCTTTAATAAACCTAGCATTTTCTGAAGCCATGAATAAACCTAGCAAGTTTTTTATGTTTATGCGTACAAAATATCAACAATATCAGCATTAGTTAGCTAACTACAACTGTTGGAAGGTTTCGTGATTTGGCCAGCATTAGTCAGTTAGCTAGCCAATACGGTTGAGAGTGTATTACTTAGCTTGGTTAGCACCCCTGCTAAACGAAAAGCTACAGAGCTAAATGGCTAGCTATACCACCCAAACAGTCTCCTTCCTGGCTTTGACTGGCTAGCTAATATTAACTTTAGATGAAACAGAATAGGAGCAACTGCGAATATAGGAAGCAGAAACGTCCATGGATATGCATTCGACGCTTCCATATTCCAGCAATAGCGATCCTGTATGAAACTATACATGCATAATCACAATGAATTTCCCTACGTGGCGCATCTTGCTTCTTTTTTGATGTTCAAAATCACCAGCTAGCTAGATGGGCTAATGTTAGAGCTACACTTCGCGAAACGGCCCTGCGGTAGACAGTACATCGAGTCTAGACGTCGGTCGGGCGGACTAGCTACCAGCTAACTAGCTAGGATACCTAGCTAACATAACTAAGTAAACACAACGAGACATATATGCTTTGAGTATAACATGGCTATACAAAAGCAAAATAATTTTTTGCAAGTAAACAAAAACAAAGATGAAAATAGCAACCAACCTGATGTAGGGCTGTGAGACCATCTACATTGGCGTAGTTGATGTCAGCACCCCGGTCAAGCAATCGGAGAACCTCCTCCGTATCGCCGCTCGAGCAAGCTGCCAAAAACACGGCGCCATCGTCGAACTTTACCTTCGTCTTCTTCTTCTTCAGTATAGGAGGTTCGAGATCCGTTTCCGAGCCTAGCCATCGTTTTAACTGTTCGTTCCTCTTCTGCTTGGCGTCCGCCATCTTCATCCCCTCCTGCCGTGAGCTTCTTATTCGCTCTCCGATGTAAGATATACTTTATACTGCCACTATCCCACAGCGCACTGGGGCGTGGGAGGGGGAACTGAAAAAGCGCCCGTCTTGTTTGCCATTATCTCGCGAGATTACAGTACGTCATCCCCGGATCTGCAGTATAACGTCAACGTCCACTCTGAGCATTAGGGAAAAATAATGCTGTAGTCTAATGTAATGCTAATGGAAGTTTAACATAGAGGAAGGTACTGTCTTCGCAATTGTAGAATCCTGGATGATGCAGGACCATATAATTTCTTTGTCTCTTCCAGTGATAACATTTCAGCTGTTGGCCAATATTGGTTTAGTGTATACTATATTTCTGTATATTATACTTCTATATATTACACTTTATGCACACTATGTATCAAGACATCATTGGAATTGTTGTCATCATATCCCTTCTAATCTGTAGCAAATACCATGAAACAGTACATTTTAAACACCTAAGATGTTGTTTCAGGTTCCGTACTTACTTCTTAAAGAAATGAACAACCACTTTTTGGTCCTGTGTTTGTATGTATGTCGTCTACTTTGCACAAGTTGTATGTTGTTATTGTTGCTGCAACAGACGAATTTCCCCACTGTGTGTTACTTACTTACTTACTGAACAACCACTAGAAAATGCTGGGTTGGAACGGAATATTACAGCCTGCTTCTCAGGAACATTTGAAGACCCCAATTTTGTTTGTTTGTTTTTTTTGTACAGTGAAGTACATTTAGGTGTATCGTGATTATATGGATGTGCACTCTAAATGTGTTTAGTATTTAGTTGTTTTATATTTAATTATTACGTTTTCTGTGGTTCCTACTTTGCAATTAATAGCCACATTGCTGATTGGCCAAGAGAACTTCCAGATATATACAGCAATTATAATCTTGACTGTAATGAATGATTTTGGTTGTAGGGCAGTAGTCTGCCAACTGCTTTACCTTCAGCAAAGCAATTTGAACCAATGTTGTCAAAAGCACTTACTGTGGTATCTCACAATTCTTAGCCTGAATAGGCCTTAGTGCACATTGCCAAATCTGTCATCTCTAAAGGTAAACATTGGAACAGCACACAGAAAGAGCAGTTCCCTTTTTTTTTTTTATCTATGCATAGTATTTGATTATTATGACAAACATAATACAAACTAGAACATGACGAAATGCTTTTTCCCATTGGCAGTGTGATTTGGCTTTTTGGGACCGTTGAACTTTCCACAGTTGGGTGGTGCAACTCACTTGTCTCCACCAGGAGACACTACCCCACTAATGGTGATGTAACGGTGATGCGCCTGTAGTCAAACCTTGAACAAATGTCCAGACAAACTTTGGCATAGAAATGAGTCAAAAGGGTGATGGGATGAAAACCATAATGTATGATAAAACAGCCGAAGTGGAAGTGAAAGGCTTCAACCAGGGCATGGAAGAGCCATCCTCTCCACCTCTCCTGGATGGAAGTTCTCAGTCTTTATGGGCTTATATTATGCTCCACTCTGGACCCATCTATCAGCTTCCCAGGTTGTCCAGAGAGAGCAAGGTTATGGTAATGGATTCCAGTGCACTCAGAACATGAATCAGCTCTTGGCTCAGCTCAAGCTAAGGTTTGCAAGTGTGTGCATTTGAGTGTGTGTGTCTATGTGTGTGTTATTGTTTGTGGGAACATGCTGTAAATGATGAAGGTAAACCATGATTTCTGAGCCAAACATAGGGTTCAAGGCCAACATACAAACACAGTTGGGGTCAGATCTGTCTGTTTTCTGTAATGTAACACATCTCAAGTACCTACAGAAGGCCACTGGGAACATCTGTTCTATTAGAGGGGTTTGTCATCCAGAGAGAAAAATGTCTGTGGTGTTAGCAAATTTATGTTAAACATTAAATAATTATAATCTATTTTAGATCTTCCTAAGTATGGTGGCTGATCATTTCAGGTACATATTTGTAAGGTGGAAACTGTACTACAGAGTGTACAGTACAGGTATAATAAATAGAACTTCTTAAAGCATGTGACGGCCTTGAACGCCATTGCTGTGCATTTGTCCTGCTAAGACAGGTGCCTTATCTTCAGTAGGATCTAGTGTTAAAACGCATCTAAGCAAATGAATAGTCCATGACTTTGAGGAGCCCCGGGTGATCCCATCTACTTTCATTTCCTCCCAGCTAGGGCTCTATTCGCGAGTGGCTGGCTTATTCCCCAGTTGCCACAGCAACTGCTGTTCCTGTGTTTGACTAATACTGCGGTCCTCTTCCCCTCTGGACTCATCCTCAAGACACGGCTCTACTGCGTGTCCCCTTTCAGCTGTGGCTTTAGTATAAATGTTTGGGCATATTGCCTTACAAATTTGCCAGCTGTATTTATATAATTGCCCCTGTGGTCTGTGAGAGACTGTGGCGTCTTCTGGGTAGTTCTGTTGTTTATCTGAGGGACAGATTCTAAAAATCGCTTTGGGACAGATTTGAACATTTGCTGTAGCACTGCCACTGATGATAAGATCAAAGTAACAAGGTAGTCATATAAATGACCCTGTGCAATAAAACAGTGTTGTCCTAAGAGAGAGTCTCTCATCTCTTTGTCAGGGTATATTAAGTATAAACACTTTTTTTGTATCTGCCTTTCTAAACCCGTTTCCACAGTAACTGTTTGACGATAATTCTAGGTCTCATGTAGAAGTAGGAAGTAAGAACTTAAAAAATACTGATCTAAGAATGCTTAGACCTTTAAATATCTTCTGTTGGATTTTATTCTGTAGCATCTTACCATACCATCATCATTATATATATATATATGTATGTATGTATGTAGTTTGCTTTAAATGCTCTAAATGACCTGCAAACTGGTGATGACAAGCAAAGACCGTTTGAGTGAACCCAGACACATCCCTGCTGTCCCAAAAAAAAGAAAGACGCCCTGTTACCACAGAGATATTGGCGCCTGCAGAGTCACAGTTCTGGCTAGACTGAGTGGTCAAACTGAGTAGTTATCGCCCTGATAGGCATTACCCAGGCTTTGATCTCAGAAGGGTTGTGAGAGGACGATGGCGAGACATGTGCTGACAAAATCACATGGGCTTCTGACTCCTCCATGAGAGCCTGGGCTGATTTTCACTTCTCGCCCAACCTGTGACACTGACATCTTAAGCTGCAACACATCCTCTTCTCTGTAGATTGGTGCAAAACCATTGTCTTAAAGTTCTCTTACCCTCTCTGGTTCTGTGGATTTGCTGTGGCACACTCAGAACAAAGAAAGTTTTGTGCATATGGGCATGGCATTGATTTCTTATGATTTCTTCCTAGGTTTCAATGTCCTGTATTGGCTCAGTTAATCATCACCAACAACTGATCTAAAGCAGAACCCACTGATTGGTTTGACTGAGACCAGATGGAGATGTGGTTCATGAATGTGGTAATGCCATACTGAATCCAAATGCTGAATTCAAATGCATGTTTAATTGTAGGTCTCGTTAAAGGACCTTAAACTTAAATACATGTTCAAATGTAGGTCTAGTTAAGGTTTCTTAAGCTCCAATCGCACAGGCAATGCAAAAAACATTTGGTTTTGTCCCTGCTTTAAACCTGCTGTAGCTAAATAATGAGTTTAATTAGTCATGTAGAGCATGAAAAACACCTGTTGATCACCAGGATTGTGAACTCAGGATTTCCACTTCTGATCAAACCACTACCACCACCATCAGAACCCTCTTACCCACAGAGTTCACCATGGGTGATGTACAGTGAAGGTATGGGAGAGACAGCTTGATTTCTTTTTCTCCTATTAAGTTATTTCAGTTATTTTTGGTTCATAAAATATATTTTGAGTATATTTTGGTATGATTTTTTTGGATAAATGTTTTGGAGAGAAAAGAACTCTGATTCAGCATTCAATTATGTACAAATTCACACACACACTGTTCCAAGTGGGAATTTCGAAAGACACAGCCAGTGGGGAAAATACATTTGGGTATATTTTTCTAGATTTTTGGTTTGACCATGTTATACCCAGTAACAAATAACCCTAACAACATGTGGCTTGTATACTTTATGAGCTCCGTAGACATGAGGCTGTCTTTCGAATGATGTGTGAAGACAACGTTTACTCTTGCAAGTGTAAGGGTGTGGTAAGCCTACTTGCACTTGTCAGAATGAGTGTGGTTGCCAAACATGTTTTGCTACAGGGTTTACTTAATCCACATCTACAAAACTGTTGTTTTTTCCTTCTTAATAGCCCATGTGTGTGGCTATACCAGACTGCAAGAGCTTGGTGATGCTTGGGATTAGTTTGCCATTAAAAGATTTGACGAGTTCAATTTTTTTTTTTTTTTTTTTTGGGGGGGGGGGGTTCTAGAATACTACAATTTACATGTTATCAGACTCACTTGGGGTCACTTGGG
>JAOYMR010000003.1:7836265-7851144 GCA_025802075.1 Tenebrosternarchus preto
ATCCTGGATATCTCTTATGAGGTTCTGGTCATCCTGGATATCTCTTATGAGGTTCTGGTTATCCTGGATATCTCTTATGAGGTTCTGGTCATCCTGGATATCTCTTATGAGGTTCTGGTCATCCTGGATATCTCTTATGAGGTTCTGGTTATCCTGGATATCTCTTACGAGGTTCTGGTTATCCTGGATATCTCTTATGAGGTTCTGGTTATCCTGGATATCTCTTATGAGGTTCTGGTTATCCTGGATATCTCTTATGAGGTTCTGGTTATATTGCTGACACCCCCTTCCCATTCCTGTCCTATACTGTAAGTCCCCACTAGTGACTCTGCTGAATCCCATTTATGAATGCCATTCATGAAACAATTACTGCTGTTTATGAATCAACAAAAAGTTTATGAAGTTGCAGCATGACGTTTATAGTAACAATAGAGAAATGCTATATTTTATCTCATATACTCCAAGAATTCCAATGCCCCTTAGCCCCACTGCCCTGAGTCCCCCCCCCCCCGAGACACTACTGATGTATAGGGCTGGACTGCAGTATGCCAGTCAGCTCCGGATGTTCCTCACTGCTTGATCTCCTCTGCTCCCCCTAGACCCCTTTTACAGCAACAGGAAATGGAGCGTGCTACAGGGTCATGACCCACTCAGTTTAACGTATGAGTCAAGTGCAGCCCACCCTTACAGCAGAGAAGGTTCCGGCACTTGCAAGGTGTGAAAGAACAGTTATGAAGAGAGGAAGGGAAAGAGAAGGGGGGGGGGGGGGGTAGAGAGAGAGAAGGGAAAATAGAGAAAAGGAAAGTGAATGGGGGGGACATCTGTCAAACATCAGCCATGTAACATCACACACACACCCACACACACACACACACACACACACACAGAATACTAGTTCTCCTTGTAGATTTGCAGCTGAGTCTAATAGAGACTGGATGAGATGTAGGACTCTCAGGAGGACCTGACCCACTTGCAGGCTTAGGGAGAGGAGGGGACCTATAATATGGAGAGAAGATTTCCAGCTCCAGGCTACCATCTTCATTACTGGTTTCCTCAGTTTTAGGAGCTATGGGGGTGGGAGGCCCATGGAGTTTTGGACAATTTTTGGATTGTTTTTTTATTACAGTGGAAATCAGTTTAATCTATACATACACATGTGAAACTTGTGTTAATATTTTACTATTTTAGTGTTTTAGTGTTTGGAGATGTTGGCATGCTAAATTCTGGCATTTAGATATGTGTGGTGTAGAAAAATGCTTGCTTCCAAACCTCCAGGCTTCAGGGCAGGACTAGTCTGGAAATGAAGCAACTCAGTGTGTCCCCTTGTATTCAAATGGATGTGCAAAGGAATTTAAAAGAGTGAACAAAGCCAACCGATGTTCATAGGTGATGCCACACAGGTGTACAGCCTCAAAGAGAGTTGGCATAAGTAATCTAACATATATTGTGCACTTATGCCAAAGAAAACACATTTTGGTGAAATTGTGCCTGCAGGAATTCCTGAGTAATGTTTATATATTCAGGTGATGTATGTGTTCTGGGATATGTCACATTCTTGGTATTGCAGGTTGCAGTACTGGAGTATATATCACATGTCTCATTCCTGGTATTGCAGGTTGCAGTACTGGAGTATATATCATTTTTTAACAAATGCGTTAGGTTTCTCAAACTGGATTTATGCCTTGCCAGCTCCAGCATTTGTCCCTCTTCTCCCAGTTGTTTTCTTTTCTGAGGTAAATCCCTATTAATCACAGTGAACTAATCTGCTGAGAGAAGTGGCCGCTCGGCTAACCTCACCTCCATTGGTTACAGAAAATTAATCAACTGCTCAACAAAAGATCAGCTCTGTGTGAGCTGTAGCCTCAGGTTCTAGAGGGCTCTCAGACTCTGTCTTCTTGCAGCATCATGTTCTAGATGTTAACTTGTATCAACAAGTTGATACGTTAAAGACACGGAATTATATTACCCTAATTTAGCCTTCAGTTAATCTAATTATCCACATTCATGAGAATAATTAATTCCAATTGTGACTACGACAGTTCCGATTATAAGTAGAACTGTTTTGATTGTAGCAATAACAAAGTTGTTTTAAATATCATTGACTATGGAGTCATTCTGTTTTTTGAATATATTGGACTTGGGGTTTCTCTGGTGAGAGCAGCACTGCACATTGATGTCTTTAATTTTAGATTTAATTTTATTGATATCTTTAATCTTTAACGCAGACCTTTGCTTTCTTTGAGCACAAGTTTGAGCACAAAATGAACAAATCTAAAATGCGTAGCAGATTCACCTAAGGTGCAGATCAAATCCAGTTCTCAGTAGTTGTGCATATGGAGAGCTGATGAAACATCAGCATTCTACTCTGTGCATTAATCTTGTCCAGAGTATCTCCCCCACATGGAAATGACCTTTCAAGCGAATAAAAAAAATCACAACAAAGAAACAGATTCAAAGTCAAGGTTGGCCATGGCAATGAGTACTTGCCACTGTCCTGAACACCTGCACACTACTCCTTGTTCCATATTGGATGCTACTCATGAGGCTTCCCTTGGGGCTAGTGCTACTTCTCTGTCACTTCTGCTTTGTAGGTTAGAGATACCAAGACTATTTCAGATGTATGGATTATAACACTGCTCTCCGAGTGCCTGATTCATTCTGGCTGCACATCATCATCTGCCATGTATTGCCATGTTGGTGAAACAGTGATATGGATTTGATCTTCTGGGACCGGCCCTAGCCATTTGATATCTGGGACAATGTCATTGTGTGTGTGTCTGGGGACGGTGGTAGTGAAGAGAGGAGATTGCAGGAGTGAGATGAAGGTTCCTGAGCCTGACCTCACCATGACCTCTGTTTGTTTACACAGGTTGGTGGACTCCACTTTGAAATCTAGCCGCCTCAACACTCCCCCCCCCCAATTCTGTCTGCTTCTCTCCAAAATCTGCTTTGTCTCAGAGATGAGGTAAGTATCTTGCAGAGATATTCCAGACAACCCAGTTGCTCAATGCCTGAGTGAGACACATTGACAATGGGTTTAAACAATTATTGCAAATCTTTTATGAGTTCATCTACAAGAGACAAACTACTTGAAGATAAAAAGGTTAGGGTTTTCTCTCCCTCTTCCTTCCCTGCTGTGGTATATCTAAGAGGCTATGATCCTGCACCTCTATGCCCTCTTGCCCTTTAGGGTCATGGCTAAGCGGTGGTGCCCTGGCCTGCCCTCAGGAGGGCGATACTGTTCCCAGGTCAGAGAAGACTCACAGCAGGGACGGGGCTCAGGGAATTAACCCAGCCACTTCAGCCGCTCTCCGTCTTTATTTACACATGACGCATGGCCCGTGAAACAGCCCATGTTATCGTCTGTGTTTAAGTCAACAGATCTCTGGAGATGAGACTCCAATAGGACTTTCATGTCATGACATCAGACTGGAGTGTGATGTGCTGTTATGGGGGCTCAAATGAAGGTGAAACAAAGCAGAAAAAAGCCTCAAGAAAATGCATTGAGCCCTTAATGTGTGTTTATGAGTAGTAGTTGTGTTTATGTGATTTCTAGGAAGCTCTTTATATGCAATTTGTATACACACACTCACTGGCCACTTTTTTAAGGAATACTGCAGATAGTAGAATCATAAACATTGTGAATCTACTGATCCAGCATAGCATATGTCAACAGTTCAGGCTGGTGTTAAAAAAAATACATTAAATCAAAATGAAAGCATGGCCTGTGGAATAGTGTGTGATGGTTTCTCAGCACACACAGGGTTCCCTAATAAATATCAGCATGTCAATACTGTTGCTGACCATCTACTTCTGACAATAATGCACAATGTCTCAAAACACACATCAAAACATAAAACACTAAGTGGTTCCATGACCGTGGCAATGAGTTCAGTGTAAGTCAGTAGCCTTTGGCACCCAGATCTGAATCCAACAGTCTCTTTGGCATGGGATAGAAGAGAAAATGTACAGCGAACAAATCCACAACATTTATATGATGCAGTCATGTGAACATGGACCAAAATCTCAAAGGAATGTTTCCAACACTTAGTGAGAACTGTGCCACAAAGAACTGAGGCTGTTCCAAAAACAAATGGAGCCCTACCCAGGATTATTATGGTGTTGCTAATAAAGTGGCCCATCAGAGAGACCATATGGCCTTCAGAACCTGAGTAACATGAAGCACATGCATGTGCATGTAACCATGGGCATGCTCTGAGCCCGAGAGTCTGATCGAACCACAGGCCATTTCTCTGGGCTCTCCTCTCCCTGACCCCTCATTGGCTATGAGGACCATGACTAAGCCTGCAGGCATGCCCTCCTCTGGACAGAAGCCCAGCAGGGCTGCTCTCAGTGCCACCACAAAGCTACTGAGGCTTCAGCAAGCAGAGGGAACTGAGGCTCTGCCTTAGCAAGTGATGGCTTCAAGCATGGAAAACAGCAATAACACTCAGGCGAGTTTACTGGAGCTACCGCACACGACTAAATAGAAATGTAAACACTATTATAGCACACTTGGTGTTATAAGTCCAGTTGCATATGTAATCCAGGTTACTACCTAATGTAATGTGTATCTCATTTAAAATGCTGTGTTGAGGAAATGGCTTTGGTAGTAGCAGTCACAGATGGTACTATTGTCTCTTTGAACATGGCCAAATTACAAAGATGTTTTATTAGAACTACATTAGCTATTTAACAAGCTTTTTTGGCTGCCATCCAGTCAACATCAGCTGTTCCAAAACAATCCTGACTGAACAATCACTTTGAAAAGCAAAATTATATTCAATTACTTTCTAATGTGCCAAAATAACACTTAAAAACCATAACATATTTGAGGTTAAAATGGTTCAATTGTTAAATGATGATGACTGGATGCTAGACGTGTTCATTAATAATTGTGGGTTTTGTTGAGAGGGTGGTTTGTGGTGTGATCTAATGAGGCTTCATTGCTTGGTGTTTGTGTGTGTGCAAACATATGTGCGTGTGTGTGTGTGTGTGTTAGAAATAGCAAACAGCATCCCTGGAGCTGAAGCAGCAGAATCCCACTGTTTCTCACTGTGGGTGGTACAGGAATAAAATATATCCACAGCCTTGTTTTTGCTGCTGTTTTGGGAGCAACACTTTCAGACACACACATAGAGACACACACGTCTGTGGATGTTTACTGCCTCTTGCTCAGACTTCAGAGTCCATGGACAGCCTCTGAAAGTGTAAACATCTCAGAGGTCACGTTGCCCAAACATCACATGGAACTCTGCAGGAGGTCTGACTTCTTGCAATCCTTTGACTTGTTACTGTGGGTTGAGAAAATGTCATGTATGTATGTAAATCATACGGCAGCAATCAAACGGGTACCACTATATGACTTCCCCATGTGAGGTGTGTGCGGATCTGCTGGAGGTCTTGCCAAACAGTGGCTTCGTGTGTGGCGTGACCAGCAGCTCCACCTGTCTCGCTGCCCTAAGCAGAGGAGGTCAGTTGTTATCCAGGCAGAGGACCGCCCTGTCCTCACCCACTCTGCTATGCCATCACTGTTACACGGTGTGAAACAACAAATTAACCAGTGGCTCTCCAAACGACACCCAAAACCTGCCTGAGACCGACAGCACTCTGCGTGTGTGGTCCAGTAGTAAATGGGCAAAGCCCCATGCATTGGGCAAGCTGGGTGGGGAGAAACATGCTAATGCCAGATAAGAAAAAGGCTCTCAGCAAAGATCGATTTTCTCTTTGCCTTCTGTAGGGGAAACTGGGGTTTATTTGGCTTGAGGCAGTCTCTTGCCTGCTGGAGCAGAACATCAGAAGGCAGTGTGCACATTAATAGAGTACAAAGACTGTAGTTCCCTTTCAGGTAGCCTTAGCCTCTATTTACAGGATCTTTACTAAGCCATTTCTATATATCCATGTAACTGGTTTTCCTATATCAAGCACCAATTTAAACATCAGACATCACCAAAATCTGTTTCATGTGATTGATATATAAGGTTAATGAATATACATGATGATTAGAAATGAAAAGATATAATATAGCACTCAGGAAAGTTAAAGATGTGTCTGCATGTGTACTCATGTATGTTTGTGAATGCATATGTCTGTGTGCACGTTTGTATGTAACCATGAAGGTAGTGTGAATACAATTGTTAATGTGTGTGCATCCATTTGAGCCTGTGTTTGTATGTCCATGTGAAGATCCAGAATATGGTGAGAAGTGGTGGTATTTGTGTACATGCGTGTGTGTGTGCTTGTGAATGTGTGTAAGGAATGAAGGGCTGAGGGTGAACGGGTGAGCTCTGATTCCAGAGGCCTTGCTACTGTTACCCACATAAATCAGTGGAGCGTGACTAAGTCTCCGGTAACAGGAGCTGGATGTGCTCCCCCAGGACCCTGCTGAGCACATCAGTGTGTCAGCATGCTGCGCTCTCAACCCAGCACTGGCCCTCTTCAACTCAGCACACACTGCTAACCCAAACACTGGGGTCAGCTCTGGATCCTGCTCGCACCACACGCACATGCACGCGCAAACACACACATCCACACACATGACCTCCAGCTCAGAATAAGACATGAGGCAATTAGAGACACACATCTCCTGAAGTCCATGCTGGGGACACATTAAAAGTGCAAAGGCTGCTGTGAATTTGCAGTTTGCCTGAAGAGACCGTGGAGGCTTCCGGCCTCCATAAAGTGCCTTTAGTATTTCATCTGCACTGGACTGACATCATCACTAACTGATGTGTTGAATTAACAATGAGAAACTTACATATGACATGGACTAACAGTTATCACTCAAACCTGTAGATCACTCCTCTGCAGTGGTAGGATGGTGCTTTGACCACCTGCACTCTTTTGAGGTTGAGTGATTGGATTTGAATTAATAAATTATTATTACACTTGTATTACAATTAGTGTCACCCATGTATACAGGTCCCCTTACCCTTACAATAACCCACATCAGCTAATAATAATAATAATAATAATAATAATAATAATAATAATAATAAATCACAATTTCCAATAACCCAGATGCTTACAAAATGACAGCCCCTCCCCTGCATAAAACCCAAAACACACAAAACACAACCCAACAAAGTGACCAAAATCATATAGAGGAAACAGGAATCAGTATGTGTACACAGAGCAACAAAACAATGTGGAATCAGTACGTGTACATAGAGCAACAAAACAATGTGGAATCAGTATATGTACATAGAGCAACAAAACAATGTGGAATCAGTATGTGTACATAGAGCAACAAAACAATGAGGAATCAGTATGTGTACATAGAGCAACAAAACAATGAGGTTGAATGATCTGAGGTCAGAGGTAGAAGTGAAAGGAATAGATTGAATAGATGAAGCAGGTTGTAGGCAACAGAAAAGAGTTTTGAGTTCGGATTTTTTTAAATGTAGAAAAGGATCCAGATAGTGTGGCATGGGGTAAGGGAATTCTTGAGGTAAGGGAAGCAATTCTAGAAAAGACTCAGTCACCAAAAGAGTGGAGGTTGGAAGATGTGGCAGCTATCAGACTGGCTGAGGAGGACCTGAGAACAGGGTTTCTCTTAGTTAGACATTAGTAAAATTATTAATGAAGTGTGAGAGCCTTCTTATGTACAACCACTGTTATGGAACAGCCTTCCAACTTTAATTTGGTCTCAGACACACTCAATTTTTTAATCCAGGCTAAAGACTTAATTATTTATTCAAGCTTTTGATTAACTTCTTGTGAGGATGTGTGAGGAATGCAACCCTCTGGCTCTCTCCTTTAGTTTTGCTGCTACAGGTGAGCCTGCAGGAGCTGCATGTGGACCATTGGCACATCTACTGAATATGGACTGTTCATGATGCTAACTCTGGACTAGACCTGCTAACACCGGACTAGACCTGCTCATTGGTTACAAAGCTTCGAAGATGATGGCAGAAAATATCCCAGTGCACGAGTAGATGAAGTGGTACTCCCATACCCATCCAGTGACACGAGTAGATGAAGTGGTACTCCCATACTCATCCAGTGACACAAGTAGATGAAGTGGTACTCCCATAGCCATCCAGTGACACGAGTAGATGAAGTGGTACTCCCATAGCCATCCAGTGACACGAGTAGATGAAGTGGTACTCCCATACCCATCCAGTGACACGAGTAGATGAAGTGGTACTCCCATACCCATCCAGTGACACGAGTAGATGAAGTGGTACTCCCATACCCATCCAGTAACACGAGTAGATGAAGTGGTACTCCCATACCCATCCAGCCACTCCATCTACTCCAGGGAATGCAGAAACAGCTCGCTCATCATAGACTCTCCAAAGTAGCACAGTCTCCTACATCCACACTGAAGTGTAACAGAAAGTAACCGCTGTAAAGTAACTGGGCTGCCCAAAGACAATGATTTTCCACTCAAACTTTGGTTCCTCCTCCAATGGTTTCTTCTTCATTTCTGCCCAAGGAGTTCCATGTCATTGTTGCCTCTAGTTTGCTCATTACAGACCTGGACCCACACAAAGCTGCTTTGTGACCATTTATGTTGTGACCATTTATGTCGAAAGCACTAGTTAATATACATAAAAGTTTATTTAAATAAACTTGACTTGACCTAGCTCTCCATTATCCTCTGGTATTATGAGCACCTATGACACCTGATGCCTCTCAACAGCCCTCACAGTTACACTATAATCTTTACTGAGTTTGAGCAGGTGGGCATGACAACCAAGAGGATAAGAATTTCAGTGTACATTTTGATGCCTGTTTATCTTCTTGTTTTACTCTATTCTGGGGCCTAGAATTTCCTATAATCATTGCTAAATATGAACATTTTATTTTATAGGTTTTGGTTATAAATATTACAGGTGCAAACATAGGACTGAGTAATATTAAGTATTTGTATGAGCTTGTGTCTTGTGTGTTTGATTTCGTGTCTGCATGCACAGGACATTAGCATTATGTTTTTAATTTTGTTTTTCAGTCAACAGAGACTGTGCTGCAGTTGAACCTGAAGTTCTTTTTTCCACCTCACAGGTTGCACTGGTTTTAAAGAACAGCTCATATCCATGGCGATTTAACGCCCTCCCCTCCCCCCCCAAACCACCCAAATGACAGTTCAACATTGGGAACTAATTCAACATTGGGAATTGCTGTGCATTTTAGTAGATGCACATAGCGGCCATGCTGTGCATTTTCCTCATAACCATCAAAGCTTTCATGAGAATAAATAAACAAGCAAACATGCTTGCCCTTTTAAAATTAATTCACTTAATGCCAAGCTGAAATCCTGGATAATGTAGTTTAAGAATTTGACTCCAGTTTGGACGAAGCTTAAGGATGATCCAGTTTGTCATCATTATGAAGATTGGTTGTAACTCGGATTTCATTTATTGCCTTGGCTAGACCCATTCATTGCTGGAGAGAGACAGAACAGTACACCAGGGCACCATGGTACTCTGTCAAAAACATCAGTATACACTTCAGGCACTCTGCAGGATTAAAGCATACATTCCTGGGTTACCTCAACAGCAGTATCTCTAGCCCGTTTTATTCATATGGCAGAAATAAAGTTGCAACATGTTGAATGACAAAATTAGAAGTTTTTTTGTGACTTTGGTGTAGGGTTATGGCAATGCAGCATCTAACTCTGGAGCAAGAGAGCAAGACTTGTAGTTTACTTAAATCCCACATCAGCATTTTGAAGCATCATTGTTTCTGTTACTAACTGGGGCCTTATGGAAATCATGTTTGCTAGCACAACGGACTAAATTAAAGTCACACTTTTGTTGTCCAGAGCAAGCCAGAGGTAATTATAAATACCAGCAATAGCTCTCAGCTCACTCCTTAAAGCTGACATCTATCAATATCATATTAGTTCCTCTTGAAAGAAATCAATATAGCTCTCAAGGCATGGATTTTATTATATATCTCAAAACCGCTAATCATTATTACATCACAGACTAAAGGTGTCGTGTTTTAGCAAAACTGACTAATACTGGCAGGCAGTTCTTTCTTTTGTTGTTATAGTAACCATCGCACAGGAACGTCCACTTGGATCTAGCGTGTCTTTATCAGAATGATGAGTTCTGTGAGATGAGAAATAATAATATTGCTGTCTCGCTAAGATATATCGTTTATATCACGTTAACATGAAAATGACATAAGAATAGAGTACTTTGCAATGGAAGCACTTTACTGATTTTGGGATGCCCAAACTCTAACTCTTATAACAGTATTGATTCTCAAGGCTATTAAATGATCAGAATATCCTAACTAATGCTGCACCTGTACATCTATAACATGTCTTAAGATCTTCAGGGTCAAGTCTACCACAAGGAAGGTGAATTAGGTAATGAAATATTGTGAACTGTGACCAGGCAATGCATGATGAACCCATCAATACTTTTCACTACTGATGAGCACAGAGTCGATCAAAAACACAAACAAAAGTCAAATCTATTTGACTTTGTATATTTGACTGGTGTCAAAATGTCAGTATCTGCTTTAGTGCACAAAAAGATTGTATGGTACTTGGCAGCAGTTACATCTTGCTAAGCTTAATTTTCCCATTCAACCTATTAATAATCCTTGATCCAGCCTACGTGTGCACACTCAAGCTCCATGTGGCTTGGATCTGCCTCTTTAACAAGGTCTCTGATTTGAGGTGAGGTCATTATTAGCTGGCCTGCGACTGCTAACCTCACAGCAGTGCTAACTGACACAGTTCAGCCGTTATTTTTGAAGCAGCTCCCACTATGCTCAGACATTCGCACTCTCTCTCTCTCTCTCTCTCTCTCTCTTTCTCACACACACACACACTCACACACACACAAACACACACACTTTTCACACCCAGGAGAGCGCCAAAGCCATCATCATTTCCCTGACTAGCTTTGAAACTCAAACTGCCTTGTCTCTGACCTGCGGTTTGGAGCCCTATGATGATGACAGGGAGAGATGGCATCTGTTTGCTTTACATTAGCACACTTACTCTCCCAGCACTGCTCTTCTCTGGACTCCAGAGCCAGGCTGGCGGCCAGTTTCAACCTCTGGAGGACTAGGCAAAGGCAAGAAGATGCTATCACACAGGGTGATGGAGCCAAGATGGTGCCTAGGGTCTCTGGGTCCAGACTGGGTTTTGAGGAGGGCACAGGGGCTGTGTTTGTGTAGGCTTAAGCTTTGGAGAGGGGCATGCGAAGAAGACATAGCTTTCAGACTATGGTGAGCTTCCGACAGCCTCTGAAGAAACTTTATATGAGTGCACATTTCCCATTGCTAATGCTTGGTGAAGGACAAAGAGTCTGGGGATGTTGGCATTCAACCCCTCAGCACCAGTGGATGAAGTGTCGCCACCATGAAAAAAATCTCTAGAAATGTTCCCTTCTATGGGGAAGCTAAGACATTTTATATAATACACACACACACACACACACACACACACACTAGCACACTAGGTAGCACACTAAGATATTTTATCTAAAATATTCAGGGTGTAGAATGCTAACCAACTTTTGAAATGTGTACTTGGACCTTTTCAGCTAAAAAAACCAAGGCACATACAGGTACCTGATTTAGTAAAGCTCATTAAAGCAAAGCAGCTGTTAATACCAAAGCTGTCATGAAACAGAACGTCAGATATTTTGATACGTCATATTAATGACATAGACGGAAGAAAAGATATCTTTTAAAATATAAAGGAACATGGCCATCCACATCACAGCTGCTGGTGTATGTGAGAAAAAATGCCTTGAGGTTAAGAAAACTGTCTGAAGATCTGCAACGCAGGATTGGCCAGAAGAGGATGTGCTCCCCCCTTGAGTTTTGGTTCCTCCCAGTTCCTCCCAAGGTTTCTTCCTCACACTCTTAGGGAGTTTTTCCTTGCCACTGTCGTCCTGGGCTTGATCACTGGGGGCTTGGACTCAGACACTTGTAAAGCTGCTTTGAGACAACATCTGTTGTAAAAGGCGCTATATAAATAAAACTTGATTTGATTTGATTGTGTCAAGCCAAAGAAATTTCAAACACTAACCCAGTGTTTAATAGTGCCCAAGAAAATGTCTGTGTCAATCATTCTCATATCAAAGAAGTTTAGAATCAACAAGTGTTTCTAGATCTTTCCATCCAGCCAAACTGAGTAATCAGGGATGAAGAGCTTTATTCAGACAGATAATAAAGAACACTCACACTACAAAGGAGGTCTAGGGTTTCTTTGTGGAACATCTTACAGAAGGATAATGAGCAGTGTAGCACTTCACAGCTTAGTTTGCCCTAAGGCACCTGAACAACTCTCTTTGATCATGACCAAGAAGATCCTCTGATTTGATGAAATGAAGATTGTATTATTTTGACAATTCACAGCAGGAAACCAGAAACTGAACTTCTTCTAGTTAATACCATCCTTACAGTTACATACGGTGGTGACAGCATCATGCTGTGGGGATGTTTTTCTGGGACTGAGAGACTAGTCAGGATGGAGGAAAAGATGAATGCAGAAAAATGTAGAAGTCCTGGGTGAAACCTTTTCCAGAGTGCCCAAGATCTCAAGCTGGGGTAAAACTTTATATTTCAAAAACACCATACCAGCACAAAAACATGTTGGCTTTGGGGAAATTCTGCAAGTCCTGGAATCCAGCCAAAGTCACTATGTTGCTGCCGTAATAACATCTAGCAGTGCAGACAGTTGCATCATTAATGCAGTGGCCCTTCGATTAATGCATTAATGGATTGTCCCTTAGATTTCAAATGTCTTGCAAATGGAAACGACAAATCCTGAAATCTGAATACCAAAAGGTCATCAAAGAAAAGATCAGAAAACCTTTTCTTGGTTTATCTTGTAAGAGATACAATAAGCTCCTATATTGGTATGAATTTACATGTAGCACATCTAATGGGGTTGCAAGATATATACATTATACAACTATGCAAATGACCATTTCTCACTCTTGACAGGTATGTCTCATCTGGAGGAGATAAGTCGATGTGTTCTATGCAACATCCTGGAACATTGTGAAGTACACAGGCCTTTGGATGTGAAGAGTTGTAGGTTTATAATAGATGGTGGTATTTAAACCAGAATTTGGTTCCATCCTAGTCTGGCTAGAGCAGTTCTAGTGCTTTAGTCTTAAGGCCACTTTCCCCTTTGCCTTTATGAATCAAGAGGTCATAACCCAGGTGGAGCACTGCTATCCCAGGCATGAAGTGACCCTTTGACCCCCCTGGTGGCGGAGCAGAATTCCAGGTGTGGAGTGATGAAATATACGACGTGTCCGTCATGCCAAGTGGAACTTCTTCTGAAACCAGCCAATAATGTTGTCAATTTAGAAGAGACATAGAGCTTGACCCCTAAAGGTCACAGTGCTAAGTGTGAACAGGGTTCAGAGTTCAGGTTCACTCATAGTATGTTTATGACTGTGTGTGTATGCTTCATTAGTGCAGATTTGGCCTGGATAACACCACTATAACTAACTTGGTATTCTTTTCCTGTACAACAATGGAGCATGTTATAGATGAGTAAAAGAGAAAAAGACAAAAAAACAGGCCAAAGAGAAAGAGAGAGTCAGAGAGAGTCAGAGAGATTCAGAGAGAGTGATGGGTTAGTTGGTGACCAGTTGCTAGATTCCTTGTTAATTTACTCAGCAGTGAGATGATGTATGAACCTCGCTGTGGTATTGTGTGTATTTAATCAAATACATTGCCATGTTGATTGTAAGCAGGGTGCAACATGGTGTTAAGTGCACAGCTAATGTGCAGTGTTACAAAATATAAGGACAGCGAGAGCTGCACAAGGAGGGCACCTTTGCCCCCTGTGTTCATACAATAGCTAAATAAAAATTCTCAGAGTCTTTAGCTCACTTTGAGGAATTCCACTTTTTACTGCTGGGTCAAGAGGATGTCAGCAGGCCAGAAAATATTCACAGACCAACTCAAATGAAAAGGGCAGAATTTGAATTAAGTTCCCTAAGACAAGGATCTCATTTTAGCAGTTTCTATGTAAAATCCTTTATATGTAACTCAATGACACAATTCCAGTTACATTTGCATGAGATAATAAATTGTGTTTATGAAGTCATTTGTTTACATTTGTGAAGAAACTGTGGCTAGTAGTCATCTACCATCATATGAAAAAATCATAAACTTTACAATTTTGGCAATGGCACAAGAAGCAATTGAGCATCTGAAAGTGTAAACAGGTGGTGAACACACACACAAACACTCTTTTCTGAGGAGCTTGGTGGGGATGCAGGGTGGATATTATTTCGGAGCTGCGTGTATGCCACTTGGCAGGTACTACCAGGCTTCTCACTGACAGATGAAGCATCAGCACCTTGGTAGGAGAAGAGATTTATCAGCATGCTGTTCTGGAGTCCCCAGAGACAGGGGGCATGTGGGGACAACAGACCAGCACAGAGACAGGGGGCACGTGGGGACAACAGACCAGCACAGAGCTCCAAGGCTGGTATCGAGGGAATTCCCAGGCAAGGACTTGATTGCTTGCCACCTGCCTGTTTTTTTGTGTCTTTCTGTCATTCTATATTAATTTTCGTTTTTCCTGAAAGGAAAACCAGCCAAAATTTCAGTGAAATACACAAGGATTCATTGCTGCCATAGCAACAACTGGCAATGCGAAGATATGTCATTAATGCATTGTCCAAGAGCACTAAAATGTCCTGCCATTGGAAATGGCAAATCCTTAATTATGATGGTCCAAAGATGTTCAACAAAATGATCAGCAAGCCTTTTCTTGGCTTTGTATATATCCAAAATCTACTTGCATGAAGCTAATCAGTGCTAATTGTAGTACTCCCTCCATGACAATTATTTCTGATCCACCAAGGATATCGGGATATCCTTCAGGATGGAACACAAGGATGCTCACATCTGCTTACACCACTAGTCCTCACGGG
>JAOYMR010000003.1:7868179-7878208 GCA_025802075.1 Tenebrosternarchus preto
TGACTTGAATGAGTTTGTGATGTTGTAAAGATGCAATATTCTAGAAATCACAGACTTGGAACAACCAACTTCTCTTGATATGGCTGATAGGGTCACCCCTTTGGCCTTCATCTGGACAACCTGCTGCCGGAGAGTTTCAGTCACTTTGGAACAGCTCACCATTTTTGCAAAATCCGTGAAAACTGGAAAGTTAGGCTTCCAGTTAAATAGGGTTTGTCAAATTAAGGAAATTAGCACCAGGTGCCACAGATTAACACCAATAACTTGCAGGTATCTGAAAGTGTTCTGTAATTTTGATCAGTGTTCTTTTTCAATTATATCATTTATTTTTTTATGCTGTACTTTAGAATATATACAATTAATGAAATCATTTCACAGGTCTACACAATGACCATGACATTTAGGAAATTGTATGTTGTTCTCTAATTTTGATCTCCAATCTATATAAGCGGACATAGCTAAATCACGTAATCTATGCCTATGATATATTTGCTCTATTTAGATTTTCTTATATTGTCCTGCACGCACTTGATTTTGCTAATTTCTTGTCTGTCTACTTAATATGCTATTATTGAACAGAGTAACGGAATACATTATTGTGGTTACAAATATTTGCTCTTGTCTGGCTTGAGCCAAGCACACAACCATATTTCATAAAGCACTCTTGGTACTGCGCTAACCTTTTCATGTTAACCACTTAACATCCAGTTAGATTTGCTTTCAAAACCAGATCATAAACTTAGGGTGTACTCACACTAGGGTCTGTGATCCAGGCCCAGGCACGGTTCCCTGCCGAAGCACGGTTCGTTTGACTAGTTGTGATAACCGGGCCCCAGCACGGAACGAGCAAACTGTGCATAGTGTGAGTACGCCCTTACTCATTCAATAAGCACATGTATGATCCATATGCACTTAGTAATCTTAATACATTACAAAATTGCTACAAGCGTGAATATAAATATTCTATCCACCTGTTTTGTGCAAAGTTAATGGCTTCTGGATATGCCTTTAAAACTTTTGGACATGCCTTTAAAACTTTTGGACATGCCTTTAAAACTTTTGGACATGCCTTTATGACTTTCCCATATGTAGTAGCACTTCACCTAGGTGTTGGCTTTGGTATCACAAAACCAACGACCCAGTCAGACTGCTCAATATGATCTATCCCTAGTTAAATGTAGAGGTTTAAGTGCAAACAGATACAAACAATTTTTATAGTTATAATACCCTGTAGATTATCTGTTTGGCCTTTGTGTAAACTTTATGATAAATTAGATCTTATAATAATACTAATACTACTAATTTCACATACTGATTAAAATTCTGAATAGTCTTACATGTAATTCTCTCTCTGAGTTTTCCACTAATGAGTTTCAAGTTTATCCATTATCATGCATGCAGCATAAACACAATGCAGAACCAGTCACAACAGTGGTCTGCCCCAAGTTCACTGCTCCAGACCATGCAAGCACTCTGGTGCCCCCTCCTGGACAGCAGAGACAGTAGGGCGCTCCCTGCTGAGTATGGGCCGAGGTGGTGAAGGGCAGGGGTGGAGGCCTCCCTGGCATCCCTGCATGGCCCTTAAAGCAATGAAAAGCCTCACCTACGATGTGTGGTTCTGTTGAGCACTGAGGTTCTGCTGCTGCTGCTGCAGTAAAAGCTGCTGTTGCTGGCGCCGGCGGGCGGTGCGTAGCTTCTCGAAGCGAGCCTCCATCTCCTCCAGAACCTTCGGAGTGTAGCGTACCACCAGCTTCACGCTGTCCTTGGCAGCTTTCAGCAGCTCCACAGCCTTCTCATGGTGCTCCCCCTCCACGCTCTTAAGATATCAAAAACAAACTTATCTTACTCCATAGTAACTTATCTTACTCCATAGTTGGTATGGGTGTCATTGTTCTGTTCTACTGCTTATGTATTTGGATGCAAATGTTTAAAGAAAAGTCACTTTGGTACAATGAGATAATAATACCCAACAATAATTGCTTGTCTAATAACTTTATTGTAAAGTTTTATACCACCACCTTTACTCCCTCAGCTGAATTCTGTTACTACACAAACAAACCAGGTCATTTATACTTATTCAGCAGCCACTGAATTTTTAGTTTAATGACAAAAAACACCATGAGTCAATACTTTATTACTACAGTCTTAAGAGCAGGAAAAATTTTACAAAATTCGACAGATAGCTTTTCATTCTTTAGTGTATGAAAAAAATGACTGTTTGAAATTTGTGATATATTCTTGTAGGCCATGGATGGCTGTGGCATTGCCTGGATTTAATCTGTAGAACCTGCTGTTTTTCAATCTACATACATGATTGATATACTCAACCTCCTCCTAGTCAATAACATGCAGAGCATATGGAGGGCACCAGCAGGCTGAACAACAACTTTGTTTTTCTTATTAGCTTTGTCCATGAGCTCTAGAGGTAAAACTATATAAACATGGACACATTTCCTCAGAGATACTGACTTGTTCCACCTACAGGTAGAAACTTCTGCTCACATTTTTTTCACAACCACTTCCTAGCCAATAGCATGATTGATATACTCAACCACCTCCTAGTCAATCTACATACGTGATTGATATACTCAACAACCTCCTAGTCAATCTACATACGTGATTGATATACTCAACCACCTCCTAGTCAATCTACATACGTGACTGATATACTCAACCACCTCCTAGTCAATAACATGTTTTGTAGTACTATATGGCCAGAAAGTTGATTTTTTTTTCAAATGGGATATTTTGCATCATTTTAGTCTTGTTTTAGCTCCCTTTATGATTTTCCCACTCTGATTCAGCCATATGTTTGTTGTTACATTTATTTACTGTTTGCATTTATGAATTTACCCACTGAGGCAACCTAGTCACCTGGAATATATTTCACTGTAATTTACACCATTGGGTATGTGACTGTGCCCCCCTCCCCCAATAGCAGCCTCTGTCAGGTGGTGATGGCATTCTATGTGGATTTGCCATACTACCTGTGCCCCATTATGTTAGATGCTCAAAACAGCTCTCACTACGTACTATATACTGCATATGGGGTTACATGAACATATGAAGGTTCCGGATAAATTTTGTGCCACTGTAACATGACGGGGTGCAGTACATCACAAAGATAGCGCTGGTCACGTACTGGAAACATATGGGTATCTTTTGAGTACTGGAAAAAATGCTTTTGGTCACATACTGCACACACCATACTGATTTGGGGCCTAAATCAGTACTCGAGTGCTAGGCTATTTTGAACACAGCCATAATGTTGTTTCTTATTTAAGCCATTTTGTGTTTGTATAACTTGGTCGATCATTAATGTGATGTTGGCTTTCTTTTGTTGTTGTTAGTGCACTTTTATGTTGTGTTTTATGAATGTAAGATACTGATTTTTCAAACTAACTAACTAAATAAACACACAATGAACAGAGTTCCCTTGGGTGCAGTTTCCATTTTTTCTCTGTCCCAGAACAGAGCTGCCAGAGAAGATCGTATTAAATCTCAACGGAACAATGACAATTCAGGGTGTGAGACAGTGGGCATAAAGTGAGACATGGTGGATAAAGTACATGGCACCTCTCCACACACACAATAAACCGTATGCACCCATGCGTCACACTGCATGTAACATTAAATGTTAGTTTCACTAGGTAAAGGGCCTTGTGTCAGACTTTGTAATTCCCCATTACGTTTCCTTATGTTTTTCCACCTGTCTTTAGAGTAGATGTTATGTAGGAGCTGTTTTTTTCCTTTGTTCCCCGTTCCCTTATGGCACGTAGCTTCCTCAGAGCTATTAGTCTAATGGGTTTTATAGTAGTGCCAAGACTACGTACACCTCTCTGGTTAAAGGTCTGAAAATAAACAATACAATTGCTGAACATGTACATTCTGTGTGTGGCATATTTCAACCCAGAGTGTGTTCCCCTGGTTATCTAAGCCTATTTCTTTTCAGTCCTTTGTACATTCAGGTGTAACACAAGCACTAGACCTGTAACAACAAATAAAGCAAAGCTTGTATAGGTGGAGCAGTACCTGTTTAGAACCTAACAGAAGGTAGATTTAAAAAAAAAATCTATTACCAATTTATTCTGTTGTTTTCAAGTGTGCAAACAACATTTCATATTTCAGTGTTGCTAACTCACTGTGATGCAGTCGGGTTTTGACCTAAACTTCAACCTGCAAGGCAGGAAATGTACTGAACTTGATCTTCAGCTAGCCTAACACTACACATGATAGTAATGTACTGAACCTGATCTTCAGCTAGCCTAACACTACACATGACAGTAATGTACTGAACCTGATCTTCAGCTAGCCTAACACTACACATGACAGTAATGTACTGAACCTGATCTTCAGCTAGCCTAACACTACACATGATAGTAATGTACTGAACCTGATCTTCAGCTAGCCTAACACTACACATGACAGTAATGTACTGAACCTGATCTTCAGCTAGCCTAACACTACACATGACAGTAATGCTACTTCACTTCGCAGATCACATGTGTCTGTTACACTCTCTCTCCCTGTCCTCTGTATTAGCACCCTTACATACACTTCTATGTAAGTGTAAATTCCATGACATCCACTTCATCCTTCACATCCTGACTCAGTCTTCCCTAGCACTGGAAAGTGTTGCTGATACATTCCTCTCCGTTACGTGCACTCTCTTCACTCCCTTTTTGATAAACCTACTCTATCCTGTCTCCTCTAGGCCAGCAAGGTCTCACCTTCCCTACTCCTTAGATGTAAGATAGAGGACTAAGAGCAGCTCAGAGAAAGTGAAGAAAGTTGCAGTTTGAGGCAGATCTTCTCACACGACACTCCGTTCTCGAAGTGTAATACAGCTGCTTGATTTTTACCCTTCTATAAAGGAAAACTACAAACTTCTGAATCTGATCAATGCAACTTTCCCCTCTTCAACCCTCCAACTCCACCAGTCTTGCTAAACCCTGAAGATTTGCTAGAACCCTGAAGCAGGACCCCATCTAATCTAGCAGGACCCCATCTCTCCATCACTATATCCATCTTAAGAACCATGCTCAGACTCTCCATGCTAGGTCATGCACAAACTACACTCATTCTAAAAAAAAGTCCATCCTTGAGACCTCCAACATGAGCATCTGATTAGTCTTTTGCTTCTTTCTCGAAAACTCTTAATGCTTACAATCAGTTGTCCTCCAATCCTCCTCCAAAGTGGTCTTCAGAATTCCAACTGGCTTCTCGGCAATTCTCTCAATACAGAAAATGCCTTCCTTGCATTTATTGAAAAGCTTGGTGCTGCCAGTCGAGTTAAAGCCATTGGTCATGGTCAAAGATACAAGCTATGACCTGCTGTGGACAGCATCTGATATATAAAGTCATCACAGGGAAATTAAGACCGATTTTACACTTCTACTAGATATTAGGTACCTATTTATAATCACACAAATAATGGAAAGACATTACTCATTTTGTTTACAGTTTGAACTATTGTTATTGTGGCGCCTGATGTCTACTAGAGGAGGATGGGCGCCCCTTTTTGAGTTTTGGTTCCTTTCAGAAGATTTTTCTTTGCCACTGTTGCCCTTGGCATGCTCACTGGGGGCTTGGACTCAGACATCTGTAAAACTACTTTGAGACAACGCTTTATAAATAAATTTTGACATGACATGATCATGCTAGACTTCTCTGCACAATATTCTCCTACACCACCCCCAGTCCCCATGGCATCACTGACTCAGCAAATGACATAAAGAGGATCCTTGCAGATGCTCTACTGGTATCCCACATGGCTTTATGCTTTCTTTTCTCTTTATGCCTGAGAAAATCCTCACATGGTTTATACAGAGTTATACTACTCCCTGAGTTACTAACATCTGTCCCAGTTCCCATAGTGATGTGTGCCACATGTTTTTGTTCTTGTTTCTATCTCTCCCCATGTGTCTTTTGTTTCTCTGCCCTTTATCTGACCAGGTGTTCCTAGTCTCTGTTAGCTTAACCTGTTTATTTATACCCAGTGTTTCCCCGTACAGTCTTTAAAACCACCTCCATGTTTTGTGTCACAGCGAGGTGCTTTTTACTTCCTCCAGTTGTTATGGATATATCTGTGTTGTAGTGTTCTCCTTGTGTTTTTCTTTGTTGTACTCTTTCTGTGTTCTTCACCATGTCATTTGTTTTTGCTTTTGGTTTAGCTTGATGGACTCATATATGCTGAATTGTCTAAATGTAGGTGTAAATAAAAGCTTTAGATGTGTTAGGCAGAAGAGCAGGATCTGAATGACAAGGTCCCAGATTCATAACCTGCTGTGGTATAAAACCATAAAACATACAGGACTGGGATAATCTCAGTATAAAAACTCCACAAAACAACTCTGAGAGTTTCTGGACTTAGAGACTAGTCCTGGAGTGGCCTACAACTCTGTTAGTAATATGTGTTTGCATCTATATGTTAAAATACTATGCAGCAATTGCTGAAGTGACTTGTTTTCTGTATTTGTGAGGCAATGTGGACTTGTAAATTCTATCAAAAATCTTCACACAATGAGATCAATACGGAATCACTTCAGTATCGATGATGCGGGTACCCCTTCCAGAATGATCTGTATCAATTAAGCTGTCAAAAAGACCTTGACTACAAAATGGGAAAAGATACTGTCACAATTCGAGGCACAATTCAGATTACAGCCTTCAATGAGCTGTTGATCTTCGTTACTTCAACTCTGTCAAGCATTCTTTAAGCAAATCACTGGTTTAGCTGTATGAAGCAAATGTGGGCTATGTTCTGCAGGGACTCACCACCCCGTTAACAGACAAGAGCTGGTCTCCTCTCTTCAGGCCTCCGTGCCTTTCAGCTACACCCCCAGGGATGATGCGCGAGATGTAGATAGGAGAGTTCTGTTCCTTCCCACCCATCACGTTGAAGCCTAGACCTTCATCAGTCTTTGGGAGCTCGACCACTCGTGGGTGGGAATGACCTTCACTGGCTGCAAAAGCCGCCACTGTGGCCTGTTGGGAAATACCAAGTACAGACAGGGCGATGAGTATGGTGAGGAACCTATGTTTACTAGACCCTAGAAAGCATGTTTGCTTATTTAGAGAACTATTTAGTGAGTTTATTATTTATTGCAGAAATACCTATTTATATCCCTTTTTGATTATATATACTCAAAATGGCCTCTTAATCCAGCAGGTAAACCAGCAAGTCGAAAACAAACACCAACAGCTAGGCCAGTGAGTTGTTAATATTGATATAAGTAAACTCAGTTCTTCTCAAGCAAGATATGCCTACAACAAAGCTTTTCTGGTAATTGCATCACTTGAACCAGTGTGGCACTGCCTGATGACAAGAACAGGCCAGTAACAACCCCTTTCGCACGGCCTGTTTAAAGCATGAACTCAGCTGAAACAATGGCTTTGCCTTTGATATCTCCCATGTCGTCTCAGCAAGCTGCAAGCTCGAGGATGTTAGTTCAGCTGAGACATCCAACAGCAAGCATAAGGTGTACTAAAGAAACACTAAAGTTCTATATCTTCTATTCAGGCTGTAGCCACAGGTGCTCCCCTGTGAAGTTCACTTCATTACTAAGACTTTCACACTCCAGAAAGGGAAGACAAAAACCAAACATTTCAGAGCTCTTGAGGGCACTAGCCAATAGATGCCCACAAGGCAAAACCAGGGGTTTTCTGATCTCCAAGATGTGAAACATATTTCCTCTGTATCTCTGTGCTGAATTGCTCGTGGATTAAAGAGGCTGTTGCTGCCATGCTGTGAACTGTATGCACCAAGCTGCCTCCACATAGAGGACAGGATCTCGACCTTCACAGCCTCACTCCTGCTTAAAGAGAGAGTGGTATGGGGCAACAGTAAATATTATTTCTCACAAGCCAAATGCTTTCAAAGCTGTATTAGATGGATCCCAGAATAGGGAGCTCCTTCCAGTATCATCTCACTATACCATATATGATGCTGCTGTTAGAAGACTTTGGCAGTGGTAAAAACCTAAAGAAATGCATGAGTGTACAGCATAAGCTTCTAAAATCCTTCTTGTTTTAACAATGGCCTAAAATGTATAAATGTATTTCATTGTATAAGTACAGAAGAATAATAACTTGCACATCTCTGAGTGATCCACTGGTCTCTTGTAGCTGTCAGAGACCCTTCAACTTAAAAAAACAGACTGTGATTCCTGCAATCTGATGTTAGGGGTGAAAACCGCACTTAGACATAATACAATTAAAATGACACAATAAGACATAATACAATTAAAATGCATATCTTGGATATCTTGGTAATGAGACCCATCCCAAAGTAGTCAACTGCGCTCTTGGTGATTGGATTCTTAGAGAATACGGCCATCTTTTCACAGCAGTGGTCAAGCTTAGCCAGAAAGGACAGAAAGGTACACATACTGGGTTGTGCCTATGCCTTGTTAATTGATTCTGTGCTGGTGCCTCTGGGCTTGTGATTCATGCAAAATTGTTGCAGTTTTTCCAAAAGGCCAGGTGGGGCGTGCTAGGATACCCCAGGGCTGCTGTAATTAACATCCTGTTCTGGTGTTGTAAAGAGTAGTTTTATATTGCAGACGTGGCTGGATTTGCCCCTGAAGCATCTGTTTGGATATAAAATGAGCCACATCATTTTCAGAAAGCAGAAGCTTTCCATGCTGCTTCATTCAACTTAATATCAGCACACATTGTCTCACTAAGTTGTAGATTTCATTTGCGCAAATTCAGATTTCTTTCAAAATAAATTTAAAAGAGCAATGATAAGTCAACTAGAACAGGGAATAAAGAGAAGCCATAATTATTTGTCTCTGTGGTAGTGGCAAGGACATTGCCTCATTGAAATTCATAGTGCGTACACAGCATAAATGAATGATCCTGTTATCATAAAACAGACAAGACAATGAATCCTCACATACCTCCAAAATACCAGAAATACTTTCACATCTAATCCCTGATTATTACTTTTTTGTACACCAGGATTTTGCTACATTTTCTGCAGTTTTTCTTTGTCTAGATTGTTATTAGCCCATTACAAATTAAATGCTGTCCTAACTACTGAGGACAGAGGCACAATCTGTACAAACCCCTAAAGAATATTCTTTTCATCTCTCAGTAAAGACATCACAGTGTGTGTGTGAATCCTCGAGCCACAACACTATTCTGTATCTGGCACAGTGCACCTTTTGGAATTGACATGTCCCTCATTTCTTTCTTTTTAAAGTTGCTTCCTCCCTATTTTAGGGATCCCCTATCAGGTCATTCGCACCATCCCACAACAGTTGCCAACCAAGGAGAGGCAAATGCTGTCACATGTACCATATTTCCACTCGGCAGTTTTCAACATCAGGGAGTGGTGCGACACTCTTGGAAGACAGCACTATTCACCCCTTCTGATGCATGAGCTTACAGATGTCTATACCAGTAGCATGGTAACTGACAGAGTGAAAGGAAGACATGGAGAGCACGCCACCCTTCTCTCCCTTAGAGCGCGGCCAAGTTCGCTCTCTCAGGATACTGCCCACAGACAGCCGTGGCAACATCAGGGATCGAACACACAGTCCCCAGATGATAGGGCAGTACTGCCTCAATTCTTTCTAATGGACTCACAGTGTTGCTGAGCCTGAGAGTTTGAGCCTCACATCCAGAGATCTTCCTTTGTTCAACCTACATGTCCTTCCTACACAGTATCTTTCTCTTTTATCCCTGTCTTTTTATACATACATACATGCCCCACAGTAGAATATGAAAAAAATATTCTATAGAGGTAATGGCAAGTGTTTGGATAATTTGGATAATGGCAAGTGCTAAATCTTGTTAAATCTATTTCAGTGTTTCAGGTAGGAAATGTGTCATCCTCCATTCCCACATTCTGTTTTATCTTTCTTTTATTTAACTCCAATAAAAGGTGGAAATTGCCACACCAGAGCCATAGTAACTACAGGTGGTATATACCAGAGCAGACTGACTGAGAATGAAACAAACTGCAACACCAGAGTCCATAGTAACTGCAAACAAACTGCAACACCAGAGTCCATAGTAACT
>JAOYMR010000003.1:7939810-7950166 GCA_025802075.1 Tenebrosternarchus preto
GTTGTACTGTAGTGATGTTGTGTACAGGGGTAATGTAGGGTTGTACTGTAGTGATGTTGTGTACAGGGGTAATGTAGTGTTGTACTGTAGTGATGTTGTGTACAGGGGTAATGTAGGGTTGTACTGTAGTGATGTTGTGTACAGGGGTAATGTAGTGTTGTACTGTAGTGATGTTGTGTACAGGGGTAATGTAGGGTTGTACTGTAGTGATGTTGTGTACAGGGGTAATGTAGGGTTGTACTGTAGTGATGTTGTGTACAGGGGTAATGTACTGGTGTGTAATATAATGTAGTTGTATGCTGTTGTCATGGTAAGAGAGTAATGTAGTGGACCCTCAGAAGTTCCTGATTCTTCTCCTCCAACTGCCCTTCCAAATGTCGCATACGTTCCTCAATACTGCCATGTCTTTCCTCCGCCTGCAGAACACACACACACACACACACACACACACATATGCACACACATACATGCATGCACACGCACACACAAATCAACACAGATATAGAATATTTACTAAAATGAAACATCTCCTGTCTGTAATCCAATTTCTCCAGAAGAGCACAAAGCTTCCGCTGTAACCCAGGACTGTAACCCAGCACTGTAACCCAGGACTGTAACCCAGCACTGTAACCCAGGACTGGGGGGTCCCTGCCTGCCACCTCACCCTAAACAGCTGATGCACACTTCCATCTCTGTTCACTAAGCACTGAAAAGCTTTTATACATGTTTTTCAGAAATACATTGTCATATGAATATGAAACAATCAAGATGTAAAACAATGATTTAAAATTCTGAATGATCATGATACATTGTTGAAATACTGATTTTCACATTTTCTCGTTTTAGTTAGACAGTACAGAACAGTAATCAGTCTGACTAGACTTTATCACAGTTTGTTAAAGACACAGGAAGAGAGGAAATAATACCTAAGCTCCATCATTCCTACTTCTGTGTTTGTTGTACAGATACGTGGAGAAAGTTACAGAAGGAGGTCTGGCCAGGGAAACATAAGAACCCCTAATCCAAAAGAAAAGGCAGTGCTCTCCAGATATATTGTGCAAAATCCTGCATATTGTGTCAAAAATAAATCAATAAATCAAAATTCCTGTCTCAGTCTTCCAGTGGACGTTCATGGCTTGTTTCCTTACACTTGGGCCTTCTAGCAGAGCCCTGGGAGTTTGAGTGTGTGCTGAGGTATATACTGCTTTGATAAATTGAAACAGGCCATTGAACGACTGAAGTATTCTGTAACAGCCAAAATGTTATGATATGTTACGGTTATGATAATGCAGACACTATAAATTTAAATGAGGCGTGTCTAAGTTAGACCATGGGAATTTTCAAAGAGCAGCATGATGGAGCGAAGGCCCATAGAAACAGGCCCCCACAGACAACTCCATTTAGCCACATGATTCATCATGGCATATAAACAAGTTGAAGTGTATAAAACCCTAGCAGAATTTTACACTGTACATCTTTAGACTGCCCAGACACCAGTGAAAAAGAGCAGGACTGTAAGAAAAGGCCACAGGCAGGAGAACAGCACAGCTCGGGTAGCGTGAGGCGGCTAACCTTCCTCAGACTGCTGCTCATGCCCTTGAGCTTAGCTTCCAGATCACTCTGTGAGGCCAAAATAGACAAAATACGCATAAAGAGGGAAATAAGAATTTCTTGTAACACTTTCATTTAAGATGTGTAACTTTTAAGAACTTTTGTAACACACACAATTTGCTGTGATGTCATACAGGCACCTTTATTAATGTAAATGCAGACGTGGGATGCTTGTGGTTGTCGAAACACGGATTTATAAATATTTATACATGATTTACATACCACTTATATTTGCGTTGTGAATCCTTTATGAAATTATATAGAGATCTTAAAATAAAGTGATTCCAGATTTGGTTTCTAGTCTAGTTACTTTCTTCTTAGAGGTTATTACTTTTACATCTTCAGCATGTAGCAGATGCTCTCAGTGAGAACAGCTTACATATTTATCAGTACGACGGTATGTGCGCTCCCTGGGAGTCTGTTAGCACCGTGATCTCCCAGTGAACTACACGAGCACAAGGTTCAGTCTTTTCTTAGCAGTGACAACAAAGACCAAATCTTTTTTAGCCATTCCTCATGTAAAGTGTCCTAGTGTGAATGTGTGCAGTTACTCCTTCACAGGTTAAATCAGTGGAAGTGCCTGGAACAGCGTGCATCACCTTGGTAAGTGCAGCTATCCTCTGAGCCAGCTCAGCCTCCACCTCTGGCAGGGTCTCCGCTTTCCTCATCGTCTGTTGGAGCTTCTGCTCTGCCAGCTCCAACCTCTCTTGCAACTGCCTGTTCTTCTCTTCCATCTGGGGGAAGAACACACACACACATTACAGATTACTGTGTAATTAGGGTGACAAAGTATACACTTCTAGCAATATAAATGCTGCAATATGATTTTCTTGCACTGTAAATGACAACTATGCAAACTAAATATACTTACTAATTATTAATTCACAAAGTAATTATTAATGCACAAAGCAATACTGTACAAATGTACATGTATAATAATTTAAATGGTAACCGTCATGCCCACATACTCTTCCTGGGGTGCGGATCGCTTTCACCCGACCCTCTAGTACTGCCACTGAACCCTAACGAGTGGTCTGTGATTGTCACCAATCCCAGACTAACAGCATGAGATGCCATCAGGCAAATGAGGCCGAGACATGGGTCAGGGCAACATGCTCCAAACGATCTCCAACTCAATGAATCAGATCTGGACCTCATGAAAATGAGTTTCCTTCATGAGAGTTTATTTTTGGACTTGCGTAACTATGATGAAAAAGGGCCATTTGGTACTTGAAAATATATATTGCGGCCTAAAATGACAAACACACAGTCCTCTCTGACTGCAAAGACCAACCATGGATTTGAGATCAGTGTCTTAAGAGTGAAGTGGTTTTAAGGTCATTAGAACTTACCAGTTACACATAGAAAGAAATGGGACAGTTGCAGCATTAATCGCGTTACACTGCTATGTGACATGACTTCATTTGTTTTCTTCTTGTACTATAACTAATATTCTTCTACTTCATTTATTCTTCTTCTAAGACTGTCTAAACCAGTATACCTTATATATATACATTGTATTAAGTCTCTGAAATATGGGAGTAGAAGGTCTCATTAGAAGAAGAGGGAGACAATGGAGAAGGAGTAACAGAAGGAGGAGGGTTTTAGAGGACTGACCTGTCTGAGAAAAGCCTCCTTATTGGCCAGTTCGTTCTCCAGTTTATCGCTGATGTCGTGGAGAGAGGTGGACTCTCGCTGTGCACTGAGGTAACGCTTCTCTAGAGTCACAATTCTCTCTTCCATGTCCTCTTTCTGACACATGGCCTACCCACCCCCCCCCAAAAAAAACACAGATACAAACACACAAATGATGATGATAATGATGATCACCACTGTACATAAGCTAAAATGTTAAATATGCTCAAAGTCAAACCATAATTTAAGGACCTAATTGTCGTATCTATTGTGGACTTTAATAAAACAATTTTTTTCCTGGGTTAAAGCGTTGCATTAGACACAGACAATAATTACACCGTTCATGAAACACATAAACTCAAACCATTAGCATCGTTCTTAAAGAGTCCTTTAGAACTCCACACCCTCAACATGTATTATATTCACACTGCTATAGCAACCTTGGTGAAACAGTAAATGCTGTCCATGAAAGGATGCAGTTCTCATTTGACTGTGGCCCTGCTGCTGAAAGGATGCAGTTCTCATTTGGCTGTGGCCCTGCTGCTGAAAGCAAACAGTGCTTTGGTCAGTTCATTATGTACCTTTCGCAGTGGTGGTAACTGTGCATTGTTATTATAAACAGCAGCGCCCTTCACCTGTCGAAACCTGTCGAAACCTGTCGAAACCTGTCCAAACCTGTCTAAACCTGTCTAAACCTGTCCAAACCAACATCTCACTGGACTCACAAGAAGAGAGAAGAGACAAAGATGGACTGAAAGAGAAAGACACTAAGATAGAGAGAGAAACAAAGTAAGAAAAAGAGAAAGAAAATAAGAGACAAGAGAGAGAAACAAGTAAGAGAGAGAAATACAGATGAGAGAAGACCCCCCTCCCACACCTCTTTGATGTCTCTCTGGTACTTGTTGTTCATTTCCTCGCTCTTGATGAGGTCTTTGCGGGCGGTCTCGAGCTCCTGCTCCACCTCTGAAACACGGGTGGAGAGGGAGGACATGCGCTCCTTCATCTGCGTAAGCTCATAGTTCTGCTTTTCCAGAAGCTCCTGCAGCTCAACCACCTGACTGGCCTCGTCCCCAGACTCCATCGAGCCATTCGACAAGCGCTGCTGGGTGCACACACACACACACACACACAAAATATCACATGTGCTCACATACAGATACACAGACATTAATTTGCTTCAAAGTGTATTAAAGTAGTTAGCTATTTATTCATTATTCTGATATCATTTATCAGTTTATTTATTCATTTATTCATATAATCATGGCATCGTTAATTTATTAGCTTAACCACCTATCATTTAATACATTTATGCATTCATATATTCATTTATGCAGTAATCATTATGCATATTCAGCCAGATTCAGCTTGCTTTGCATAGCTGGTACTGCAGTGTGTAATGGAGCTCAGTAGCCACTCCAGCTGCAGGGTCACAAATGCAGCTCTTCCTCATGCTATCACATTGCAAACTACAGCACATGAACGCGGTACTAAAATTAGCGCTTCTCTCTGGTGTGATTCATGGCAGAGGGACAGACAGCCAAGAAAAGCTCCCCAGAAGCCCAGAGCCTAAGCCCATTCACGCTGGCTCGTCTGGCTCGTCTGTTCTTTCCCTGAACATTCTAAAGGCAACTGTGAACATTACAATGTTGGTGTTTGTTGGAGAGCGTTGATGCTTGTTGTGTAGAGCAGGTGTAGGCTGGTATCTATACCCGTCACATGTACTGTTGTAAAAAAATGTAATAAATAACTGTGCAACTGTGTTTATTAAGGGGCAGGACCAGTAACCAGAACAACAAGCTGTAAAATGTGTCATGGGAGGTGTATAACAGAGCTGGTGGTATGAGTCCTCCTCCCCGCCTCACTCATTTGGAAAATGTGAGACATACGCTCATCTATAGCCAGCCGTCCATGTGCACCGCACTAATTGGGTGTCTCTCTTTTCTGCACCCCTTTTCTCTGAATCCTGTCTCCACCCCTCCCTCCCTCTCTGTCTCTCGTTTTGAGCGTCTACTTTTCTCTATCCACCCCACTTTCTCTCCTCAGTCTCTTTTTCTCTTCTCCTCCTCAGTCTCTGAATTTCTCCCCCTTTCTTCCCATATCCTTTCCTTTTTTACAGTCTGTTTTCCTATCCTCTACATTTCTCTCATTCCCTCTCTCCCTTTCACACACACGCTGAGTCTCTCCAGAGCAGATATTGTGCATCATCAGCTCAGAATATTTAAACACCGTTTCCCTCCACCAATCATGCATCTTAACGGATAAATGTCAAGATTTATTCCTAAGCGTTTCAGCTAATAATAACAATGATGCACATTGTGTTGTGTTCTCCAAATACTATCCACAGGAACGCAGGAAGAGAGAGGTTGAGATTCCAGGTGTACTGTAATAAGAGATGTAGAGATTGCAGTGAAGCACACAAGGTTTCCAGAGAAACAGGATGTTTCGGACAGAAGTCCTTCATCTACTTTGCTGGCAAAGTGCTTCTAAAGATCTAGAAGATGAAACCAGCTTATATGAGAAGTTTAGATCTTAACATTCATTCCATGGGGTTCTAAAGTTCTGAGAGTGTATAGCGGCTCTTTTTATTTGAGTTCTAAAGTTCTGAGAGTGTATAGCGGCTCTTTTTATTTGAGTTCTAAAGTTCTGAGAGTGTATAGTGGCTCTTTTTATTTGACTTTTTCTAACATCATGCAGTCATAGCAGCAACTGGCAATACAAATAGATATATGCCATTAATGCATTAAAACGCATTGACAGTGGAACTGACAAACCCTTAATTCTAATGGTCTGAAGATGTTCATTAAAATAATCAGCAAGCCCTCTCCTGGTCTCTCCAGTGTAAAGTTAATTACCTCTCTTACAACTAAGACAGTAGACAAATTCTGCAGTTATGCATGGTGAGGATTGGTTGATAACAACTGATCCTTTTGTGCAAATTATTTTAGTGGCTATTACTAAACATTTAGTGCATTTAGCAAGTCTAGCTACATGCGTATACATCTTATGAAGGAAACGGTGAACTTTAATTTGGACCTTCTGTAATTACTCCTCAATTTCTTTGAATTATATTTGTAGACATGACATATATATATTATTATATAAATATATATATATATATCTCACTCATAATATTTTGTAGACATGACAATAAGTGTAGACTGATGGGCAAACATGGCAGTTAAATCCATCCATTCAAATCCAGAATAAAGAAATTTGTGCAGCAAGTAAAAGGCCAGTATGTATATGTGTGTATATATAAGAGATGCAGTGCGTATATGTGTGTATATATAAAATATGCAGTATGTATATGTGTATATGTGTGTATGTACATGTGTATATGTGTGTGTATATAAGAGATGCAGTGTGTATGTGTGTGTACATATAAGAGATGCAGTGTATATAAGAGATGCAGTGTGTGTATGTATATATGATATGCAGTATGTATATGTATAAGAGATACAGTGTGTGTATAAGAGATGCAGTGTGTATATGTGTGTGTATATAAGAGATGCAGTGTGTACAGTATATATGTGTGTATATATATAGAAGAGATGCAGTATGTATGTGTGTGTATATGTGTGTATATAAAAGATGCAGTGTGTCCTTTTTTCCTTCCACTTATGAAATGTTTGAGTGAGTGCGGTCCTCCACATCTGAGTGCACTGCTCGTCTGGCACAGTGAGGGGAGTGGCACCAGCACAGTGTTCAAACTCATGGTGTGGTGTTCAAACTCATGGTGTAGTGTTCAAACTCATGGTGTGGTGCTTCCTGAAGCTGCTCCTCCAAGCATCTTTACCATAATGAAAGGTTTTGTCTTCAAACAGGCCATGCCCACCCCTCCCTGAACAAAACAAGCCACACCCACATCTCCCTGAACACATCACCATCATAGTGGCAGAACTTCGGCAAGTGTGAAAATCTGAAGATGCATCACAGATGTGAGTACAGAGATGTTTCAGTAGACCTTCAGTAGTTCAACAGTATAGTCTTACATTAATATTGTAACATAGAGGGTGAATGTCAGTGTGTGTGTGTGTGTGTGAGTGTGTGTATGTGGGGGGGAGGGAAAGAGAGAGTGTGTACATAACAGAGAGTGTGTACATAACAGAGAGTGTGTACATAACAGAGTGTGTGTACATAACAGAGAGTGTGTACATATATTACTCATTAACTCGTTTTTTTGTATACACAGGAGGCCCTGTATTCAAAAAATATGATGCTGACAGGACTACAGGTTCTAAAGGATGAGAGTGTGTTTGTGTGTGTGTTCATGTGCCATCAAAGAGAGGTATGGCACAGCAATGGCAGGTAAGAGTGTTGAGATCCTATTATAAATGTGTTAGGTGTGATGACTTAAAACTAAGTATGTTCATTATGCCTGTCAAATTCTGAACATGTTAAAACTTTTTTGTTTGATGTGTCATAGCTTTAATATAACTCTCTTTCCTCCATTATCCCTCAAACTAGTCATATGACCTTTGCCCTCACCTTGTTTGAAGAGCCTTTCAGACTCTTCTGTGTTGGCTTGAACATGTAAATGCTGGGTACTCTCTAGAACGTTCTCCTTCATTCATACTTATTTATTTTGCTTGTGACTGCTGTTAAAGTTAAATGTCAATGTCAGACTATTGGTATCATTAACATATTCTATTACATATTGCTGAGAAACCTTGGTATTTGTTGGTTCTTGTTAGAAAATGCTGGTGTTCAGCTGTGTTTTGTTGGAGAACCCTGGTGTTCAGATGTGTTTTGTTGGAGAACCCTGGTGTTCAGCTGTGTTTTGTTGGAGAACCCTGGTGTTTGTTGGAGGGGTTCGGATGCAGAAGGAGTGTTTAGAAAGAGAAGGTGGGAGTGAACACCTTGCCGTGGATCTTCTGCGTGACGTCTGTGCCCTCCAGCAGCTCGTCCACGCCCTCTCCTGACACCACCTTCCTCTGAATGTGGGCATTCTGCTCCCGCAAGGCAACAATCTGCCTCGCAGGCAGAGAGTGGAGAGCGAGATGGGAGAAGTAAAGATCAGGGTATAAGCAAAGGAGAAGTAGAGAGGGATGAAAGAATGAGGGAGAAAAAGAGGAAAAATGTAAATGAAGAGACCAAATAGAAGAAATTAGACATAAATCAGGACTGAGTCAGATGCTCTGTTGTGGTCATGGTTTAGCCCCTCAGTGCAATAGAAACTTCATCAAGCCTCATTCTTCTTCTCAATCTTTGAGATATATCATGGTCATGTTTTCTCTGTTGCTGCTCCTAGGTGATGGAACATTCTTTCTCTTAGTGTAAAATCAGCTAAAACTATTGAAGGTTTTAAACTTACCTTTTCCTGGCTTATGAGCTGTTTTTTGTGGTTTGCCTCTCACCATTTTGTACTGGATTTAACTTACATATTAGCTTTTTATTTACTGTTGTTTTATTCTCTTAATTACCTATCAATTTGTCTTTTATTCTGTTTACTCTTAGCCCTTTTTTATTAGCTCTTCAGAACTTTGGTCAACAGCCAAAGTACTGTGTAAATAAACGAACTTGAACTCCGCCAGCACATATCCTCACTCGACACTGTAGAATCTGGACACATGCCCTAACTGACAAACAGAGACCAAACACCTACAGCATATTTCACTAGAACAAAGAGCGGATGACAAATGGCCAAACACATACCGACATGGCAGGTATCAGCACAGCAAACCAGTAAACCTGGGAGCAGCCTGCATCAGCTCTGACCACAACCGCAAGAAACGCCGGCACCCATGCGTCTGTACCACACAAATCATCTGCCTTCTTCTTCAGCGGTTCGCTGGAGGGTTTCCCTGGCTCTATGACACGTGCTGAGGAACGTAACTTAGAACACGTAGGGGACACGTTACTATTGCTGGAGGAATTTGAGAAATTACAGTAATTATGCAGTATTGCCAAGTCTCCATCACCTGGATACTGGTGGTGTCAGGCCCTAGGTCGCCCAGCTCATGCTACGTGCAATTACAGTTTGCTGGTGACAGTGACACACTATTATCCTTCTCAGCCAGAAAACCTGGCCGCTATCATCACAGGAATGACAGATTTCTCCAGTCGGCGATGCTTGTGTCTTGACATCAAGATGTTCTCCTAGAAGATAATTCCTCTGGCACAGGAGACACTGGAGCTGGAAAGGAGCTGGTCTGTATTAAATCTGATCTGGAGAGGTTGCAGGCGCACCGTCCAATCGTTCATCAAGCTCCACAACAAGAACATCAGTGCGGAAAGAAAGAGCAGCTCCATAAATCAGTGACGGAGATGTGACGGAGCAAACCCACACGATGTTTTAACGAACCGACACTTTACTCACGATTTTCCCACACAGATTGATCAAATACATCATAAAATGACCTTAAAAACTGGGGAAAAAATCTGTGATATACTTTTATAATCAGAAAATTATAAAAGAAATTATAAAAGAAACAGGTTTGGTTTAGCGTACTAAACTGTTTCCTTACAAAGCACCAGTGAATGTTACATGTACAAGAAGTGTACATGTTTTTTGAAATCATGGTTCAGCGGTTCATCCCAGCATGAACCAATAACAGGGCTGTTCATCTTTTATTTTACAACAATAACAGCTGAAGGCAAGGACTTAACATCTCTAGACATGCTTCCTCAGGTTACTGACTCACTTCCTGTTTGAGAAGATGTTCTGTACACAATACCTTTTTTTTTTACCACCTTTAAACATATAAGAGTTTGATTCCATCAAAATTCCATAAAGTCTACTTAACTAAGATTCATCATCATCTATCTCTAAACTTGAAAATGAAGCCAAACAAACGAACAAACAAATAAACAAACAAACAGTACTGATGTGTGATTCATTACTGAAAAACGGCGACTGAGATACAGAAGTCTCAATTTTAACATCTGGTCAGAATTTCATATTGGTGCACCCTGTCCCAGAATGCAAATATAGCCCTTTGAAGAACATGCTTTCAGTAATATATGAACATGCTTTTCATGTGCTTTCAAAATGTAATAAACACCTGGAAGTGACCAAAGACATCAGTACAGCACATCAGTACAGCACATCAGTACAGCACATCAGTACAGCACATCAGTACAGCACATCAGTACAGCACATCAGTACAG
>JAOYMR010000003.1:8027851-8048962 GCA_025802075.1 Tenebrosternarchus preto
CATTAGGGATCTGGACCCGTACAATTGTAAAGCTGCTTTGTGACAACATGTGTTGTAAAAAGCACTATATAAATAAATTTTTATTTGATTTGACACTTTGAATGCTCTGAATACAACCATGCTCATAACCAGTTGGAAGTTGGTGGCTTATTAGATACACTTACAAGGTAGCCATGTTTTCTAAAAAAAAGAATAAGTCTCATAACTTCAATCAGGCAAACAAACAAACTAAAAAAGCACTTTGTTAGTTTAATACATACCCGGGTAATAGTGCCCTCTGGTGGCTCAATGAGGACAGCCCTCTCAGTGTCGATCCCCCTTTGTCCCCATGGCCACTCACCCTGTGCACACCTACTCAGGACCAAAGGAAGACAGATCAGAACTAGAGCAGTGGAAAATCGTATCAAAACATAAAACTAAGATTTTACTTTAAAGTAAAAGTAAACATGTTGTACATAGTAGTGAGTGGTTTTTGCTCCCAAAGCAAATGGTCATGTTCAGAATTTCAAATTTAATTTTGAAAAACAATCTTCTGTATTTATTGCATTTTGCTGACAGAAGGTCAAATGCCTGATATTAATGCCTGGAGCAGCAGAGCAGTGAAGGACAGAGCTGTATGTTCAGGCTCCAAAGTAACAGTCCTGCCATGCATCAGCCATCTGATTTCATTAATTAGCTCAAATGTCTTGAGCTAAATAGCTAATCGGGGAGCTGTAAGAAAAATACTGGTGATGTTGGGGACGTTTCATTTCTGAACCTGAGCTATTCTACTGTGGTGAAAGAAGACAGGAAATAGACTTAATCTGAAATGGGCGTACTGTCTGAGGTTATCTTGTGCTGCAGAGAGTTCCTCCTCCACTCGCAGCCTCAGCTCCGTCTCCTCATCCAACCTGACAGAAATACCCAGACACTCAGAGCACAGGCAAAAAACAGTAGGACACAAAACCCACAGGACAGTCCTGACCTAGACCACAGAGACAGCTGCGCCAATGGTTCTCAAACACTTCTAAAATGGTTAGTTGCTGTCAGAAGTAACCCATATTATATATATCACGTGTATTAAAAATAAAACGTAGTAAAATAAATACTTGTATGTAAATAAAGCAGTGCTTATGTTAATGTTAACCCTAACTCTTGCGAACTTACAGCAATGGGCTTGTCTGTGAGTGAACCCATTTGAGAATAACAGAGGCATTAGCTCATTGTCTTCCATAACATTAGTCTAGAATGTTCTGGAACATCCTTTACTCATCAGTTATGAACTAAAAAAGTCTGGAATTTGTATCTCAACTTTGTTTGTCTAATCTTATTACATAAACAGGAAATAAGAAGCATCATGATTGAGACCACATTTCAGGAACATTAATTTCCTGATCCTTTTAGAATCACTGAACATAAAAGTGATGAAATGAAAAGATCTAAAAGGGTAAAACCACTGTTGCTGTCTGCTGCCCCATGGGAGCACACTACGTATCTTAGACTGCTATGTGAAGGGAATCTAACTATGTTTTTGTCTTTATGTATTTTTACAGGCATCTCTTTAGGCCCAGTACCTTCTCTGGAGAAGAATGCAGTCAGTCTTATAGTCCTCACTGTGCTCTAGAGGGCCTCCGGGGGCACTTCCCTAAATAGAACCATGACATGTAAATGTGATTAAACAGTTTACATTATTTTCTATTATTATTCATTTTTAAATAATCAAGGTCAACACCTTCAACAAGAATCATCATCATTTAATTAAACCTGAAGAAGCAAGAATCGATACATGAAGTGGTTAAGAAAAACAAGTATTTGGGCACATAAACATTTATTTGACAATTAACTGGTCCTTAAAGCAATTCACTCACACACATCTATGTTCAGGGCAGCAGGTAGAAAGGATGCTGTGAGATGTTTTCTTCTCACCTGTCGGTATGTGTGCTCCTCGTGGAGTTTGGGCCCAGCTGCTCGCGCCTCCTCCAACATGGCATTCAGCTGCCGCATCTGCTGGTCGCGCTCCGAGAGGGTAGTCAGCATCTGCTGTTTCAGGAGGTCCACTTGGGCATTCCAGTCCCCACACTCCTTCCTTCAGAACACAATGGAAATGGAAGAATGCAGATGAAGGAAGCTAGCAGTCAAGAATGCACCACTTAGTGGACTTAACCTGACCACAAGCTGTTTAACCTGCTGTTTAACATCTGAAAAATTTTGTTACTGTTTTACTTAAGTGCAAAGAATTCGTATTCAACAATTTTGCCTGAGATCTAAAACAACTTTACAGTTCCAAGATGGTTGGCAGTAGAAAAAGTCAAAACAAATAGAACCTCTGACCTGAGCATCTCCATCTCCTGTCTCTCTCTCTCCATCTGGTCACTCCTCTCCCTCAGCTGCTCTGCCATCCTCTGCTCCCTCTCTCTGGACCTTTGCTGTTCTTCCTGCAGGGCCTGGGTAAGTCTACTCAGTTCTCCAGATCCAAGTCTGTCCAACTCACTGCGCTGTAACTGTAGCTGCTCCAACTGGAGCCGCAAAACATCAGGAAAAAAGCTCAAGTTTAAAAGAAAAAGTCTCACAGGAATATCAAGAAATGTTACAGGAATGAGAGGTCAGATGAGAACCTGACAGCGCGTGAGTGCACAAAGACTTGGGTTAAAAGAATTACGATTTGCATCAGCGCACATCAAACTAAATTAAGTTTCAAAATGTTTTTTAACCAGATGTTAAGACTGTGTTAGTTAAAGTACCATTCTATCCCTGTCATTCTGGAGAGCAGAGAGAGCATTCTTCAGGCTCCACACTTCACCAGTGGAACTGCTGGGCACTGCTGAGGGTTCCACCCGACGAGACTCTTCCAGTTGGGAGCGCAGCTCCTTGGCCTCACTGATGGCCTGTTCTCTAGAGTCCTGCAGAGAGGCCATGGCTTTCCCAAATGCCTGGTTCTGAGCTTGGAGCTTGTCTGCTGCCTCCCTCTCTGCTAGCAGCTTCTGTTCCATTTCCATCAGGTCCTTTGCCAGCTCTGCCACCCTCTCCTCAGCCGTCTCTGCCTCGGACCGTAGCACACCACCCTCCCAGCGGAGCTCCTTTAACTCTTTGCTGTGAGCTGCCTTGACGTCCCTCTCGGACTCCAGCGACTCTTCCAGGGTTCTGATCCGTTTCTTGGCAGCCTGAAGCTGCTCCGTCAACTTCTCCACCTCTGCACCTGGAGCATCGTGCACCTCTGACCTGACAACAAGCTGCCCGGCCCTGCTCAAGATCTCCTGTTCCACTGCAGGTGTCTCTCGTGCCAAGGCCTCTTTCTCCAGGAACTGAACTTTAGCCTGGGCCTCTTCCCTCTCCTTCTCCAGGACCCTGATGCGTTCATGCTGAGCCGAGAGCAGCTGCTTATGCTGCGAGTCCTTCATAGTGAGGACCTGTTTTAGTTCGTCCCTGTAGCCATGGAGCTGCGCAGCTAGTTTGGCGTTTTCAGCGTGGAGGTCATCACGTTGGGCCAGCATGGCACGGAGCTCCTCCTTCAGACCATTGTTCTCCGCGGCAGCCTCCTGAATGAGACTGTCTTTTTCCATCATAACCTGACACAAAAGACAGACAGACCTGATATATAGCATAACATTTATCAAGCTAACAATTTATTCAAAACTGGCTAATCAAATAATAATAAAAAGGACACACTTTATGAAATATGTTACACTGGATGTTTCTGTACTGTATGTATGTGCATTATGTGAACACTATGGTCAACAGTTGCTGCTGTAGTAACTTAATTTCCGGTGTGGAATCCATCAAAAGATCTGCTCCTCTCATCTCCCCATCTATCCAGTATTCTATAAGTTACTACAACAGTATTCTGATTGACCAGGTATCAATCATTTTAATTAAACAGTTCAGATAACACCATACCTGGAGGTGCCGCTCCTCTAACCGTTTGTACTCGCTCATCACCCTGTCCCGATCATTCTGAAGGGAGCCCATAGCCTTCGTGAATGTGTCTAGTCGAGTCTTGCTGCAGCTGGCCTCCTCCTCAGCTTTACGGCGTCTCTCCTCAAGTTCCCGAATGGTTGTCCTCCTCTCCTCCAGCTGTCTCTCTGCCTTTTCCGCTCTACCATCTGCTTCCCTCCTGGCTTCCTCTGCAGCCTAGAGGTGTAACAGTGTGAGAATGTGCTTCAGAACAGAATGTGGTTACCCAAAAGCTTTCCAACATGAAGGAATTTCTCTTGAGCAGTCAAGACCATCATACTGGGATGGCTCTTAGTACTGCGTGTCCATCCTAAGAAACACATACGCATTAAACATTTAGTGTATTGGTATATCTAGTAATTGGTAAACAAGTATTTCCCATTCGCAGTCCTGGAGTTTTCTTGCGCTAAATTCTGTTTTCCTCTTTCCAACACCTCCGATTCAGTTCATAAAGGCTACAGTACTTAACTGAGAAGTTAAATGATCTGAATGAGATATTAAAACACGGAAAACCCTAAATTACACTGAAGAAGTATTCCAAGATGCTGCTTTAAAACATTTTTATGGTGAATACCTGCGCCACAGCTTGCTCCTTCTCTCCAAGGAGCTCAACTTCCCTCTTCTCCTTCTCAGCCAACTCTGCCTGAAGGGTCTCTGTAAGTGTTTTGGAGGACCGCAAATCTGTCTCCAGTTGCTCCAGACTCAAGCACAACCTCCTCTCTTCAGTTTCCCTTTCCTTGATTTCAGCCTGGGCTTGGTTAGCTTCACTCTGAAGCTTGACCACTGCCTCTTCTAGTGCCTTAGTTCTGTGACGCAGTCCTTCTGTCTCAGCCTCCAGGGAAGCAAGCTGGGAGCGTGTCTGATCCAGGGAGCTTTCTGCCAGAGTTAGTGCTTCCTGCAACTCTCTTCTTTCTTTTTCCAGAGCTTTGAGGGTTTCACTGTGCATCTTTTCAGTCTCTGCCCATTTTATCTGCCACTGTTCCTCTGTCTTCTGCAACCTGTAAACAGGCCAAAGACAAAGAAATACTGTTTTAAGCATTAAAAAAACAATGGTGCACAATATATACAAGTTATATATATAATGCTGTAAATATGAATGTTGCTGAAATAAATGTAATGGAAAACACAAGGAACAAACCTCTCCAGTTCACTCTGCAGTTCCTCCTTGTTTGTGGTCTCTCTCTGAAGTTGTTCAGATAGGTCCTTAGCTCGACTCTCAGCTTCCCGCAGTTCAACCTCCTTCCCCTGGAGGGCACTATGGAAACGATTTTCCCACTGCTTAGCTTCATCCAGAACACGATCGCGGTCATTCTGCAGGGAGGACATGGAGCGCGAAAAGGCAGCCAGCCTTGCCAGTGATTCATCCAGACGTGCCTGCATTTCCTGGGCATATTTGTCTGCAGCCTCTGCAATGTTCCTAGCTTCCAGAGTTGATTCCTCTTCTCTTTCTCTGTCTCTATAGGCTTGGTCAAGCCTCAACTCCATCTGTTTAAGCTCTGCTCCCAAACGATATCTTACTTCATCAAGGGTCCTTTCAGCTTCCACCTTTAAATCACCCTCACGCTGTTGTGCTGTCTTCTCAGAAGCCATTTTGTCTGCTAGAGCCTTGCTGGCCTCTCCCTGAGCCATATCCAGCTTCATTTTAAATGCTGACAACTCTAATTCAAGCCAGGTCTTCTCCTCTGTGATCTTTGTAATCTGCAGATGAGCTGCCTGAAGCTCAGTGCTTACCTCATCTCTACCTAGCAAGAGTGCCTTTCTCTCTCTTTCCAGCTCACTGATCCTTTCCTGGTACTGGATGCAGTCTTTTTGCATCTGTCGAACCTCCAGCTGCTTCTCCCTCAGAAGCTCTTCGAGCTGACGTGCTCGGCTCTGACTACCTTCTTTAACTCTCTGTGCAGATTTCAGCTTCTGCTCCAGCTCTCTCTGTTTTCCTACCTCTGCCTCTGCTTCAGCTCTTTCTCGCTGGGCTTGCCTTTTGTCTTCTTCTAGCCTGGATGCCCTGTCTCTTTCACTGAGTACCATGGCCTCCAATTCAGCTCGCCCCTGTTCCATGTTTTCCAGTTCCCGCTGTAGGACTGCAAGACGTTCTCGCCCCTCGGCAGCCTCATGCTGATAACCTACAATGCTGCCATTGACCTGGGCTAACTGGTTCATCAGTCGTTCCTCAAGGTCATCCTTCTCAGCTTCCAGGCTTGTGCGAAGCTCCTGAACCTGAGCTTCCCTTGTGGACCACTTTTCATTCAGCTTATTCTCTCTTTCTAGAGACTCCTGAAGATGTTGCCTAAGAGTACCCAACTCTTCATTGAGCAAAGATTGCTGTTCAACTCTGGTTCCCTTCTCATCTTCAAGAGCTGCTTGAAGGTCCTCTATCTTGGTCTCTGCATCTTTAAGAGCTACTTCCAGTTCCTTGAGCTTTTTCCTAGTTTCAATGTATGCACTTTCAGTCAGCTCAGTCTTATCTTTCACCTCTGAAGATTCTTGTTTAAGCATGACTACTACTGACCCATCTGATTGCTCTTGGAAACAGCTGTTGTTAGTCATGTCCTTTTGGTTTTCATGCAAAACAGGGCTTGACTGCTGAACAACTGCTTCCTCCTTAACTACAATTTCAGAGGAGTTCACATCCAGATTTGTACTATTCTTTCTATCTATTTCCTGAGCCAACTGCTGCTTAAGTTTTGTTGTTTCCTGTTCCAGAGAACTTCGCTCAGCCTCTACAACATCAAATCTATCTTTCAAAAGTTCAAATTCATTTTTAACTTTCTGAAGTTGTTTCAACTCATTATCTACTTCTTTGGTCACTTTTTTCTCCACCTGTTCTCTGAGCTTGTCATTCTCCTCCTCGAGTTCCATAATCTTCTGATGTTTTGCTTTGGCAAACTTTCTCATTTTCTCTTTTACACCATCAACTTCCTTTTGAGTTTCTTGAGCTAACCTCTCAGCCTCCTGTTTGGCCATCTCATGGGCCCTTGCTTTTGCAGCCAACTCCTGCCTCTCCTGTCGGGCAGCTTCCAGCACTCGTCTAACACGCTCAGCCTCATCGCTCACATTCTCATACGACTTCAGTAGGGTCTCATACTCATCCTTCATGCCTTGTACTTTTTCTTCCCACCGTCTATTTGTCTGCTCAGCATCTTCTCTGGCACTCTCTGTTTGATGCTGGTATGCATCTTTTTCATTCAGAAGTCCATCCATAGCAAGCTTCAGGCTCTCACAGGTGGCACTAAGACTCTGGTTTTCCAGCAGGCACCGATCCACCTCTTTAATTAGCTTCTCTTTCTCTGCTTTTAGTCTACTAACTTCTGACTCACCATGCTCAAGCTTTACTAGCAACTCTAATCTTGCCTTCTCAGCAGCACCCTGCTCTTCCTTTAGAGCCTGGTTCTCCTTGAGAGCTTCCTTTCGTGATACCAATGCAGCATGCAATTTGCGCTGAAGCTGCTGTAGCTTGGTGTCTTTTTCCTCCTCTTGCCGTTGGGGGATTTCTGATTCCATTTTCTGGCTCCTTTCTTGTTCAGCTTTCAGTCCATTTTCTAATGAAGCAATCAAGTTATCTTTCTCCAGTACAGTGTCCTGCATTTTCTGCAGAAGTATGCTCTGCTCACTTAGTTGTTGGCTAAGGTCAGTGATCTCATCATTTTTGTTTTTCAAAAACTGCTTGAATTCCTCCACCTCTGCCTGGAGAGCTGCCACTGGAGACTCTATGTCAGAAATGCTTGTCCTGGCCACAGCGGCAGCATCCTCAACTTCTGCTTTCAGCATTTCTGCATGGGCTTCCGCTTGCTGACATTTTTCTCTCAAAATGTTCAGTTCTTCTGAAAGAACATCTATCTGTCTCTCTTTTACCCTCAGTGCCTCAAGCTCTTTGCTGAGCTCAAAGAACTCAGCCTCTTTGACTGAGAGAACAGCATGGCTCTCCTGCAGACGCACCTCTAGGTCCACACAAACAGCTTGCTTAGCTTTTATCTCCTCCTGAAGGGAATTTATCACAGCCTCATAATCTTCTGATGTAACCTGTGGAAGCTGCTTAGCAGGTACCTCTTTCTGGTTAACTTCAATCTCAGGTGCAGCAAAATCCACCCAGTCCTCCTGAGCCCAATCCCCCGACACTGGTTTCTCCAGATTCTCTGACACAGGTTTAGGTTCTTCCTCTATATCTGCATGAAGCCTCATTGTACCAGTTTGCTCCTTTGATTCCAAAAGACTTTCTAAGTGTCTCAGGTGTTTCAGTAGGTCAGATTTCTCTTTGTCTTCGGCTTTGAAACGCTCCAACAGGTCGTTGTACTCTTCTTTCTGTTGTCTCATCTGTTCACGATGATGTCTGTCTTTGTCTTTTGCCTTACGGAGGGTATCTTTACGAGAATCTACAGCCTCTTGGAGCTTTTTCTGCAACATTTCAAGCTCAGATTCTAGGGTGGCAACCTGTCTCTGTAGTCTAGCATTATTCTCTTCAACTTGCAGCATGCACTGTTCTTTTTGGCTACCTGCTTCAGCCTCCTCAGTCAAGTGCTGGACTTTAGCATGTGCTTCATAAAGTGCTTGATTTTGGTTCAATATTTTCTGTTCTAGAACGGTCAAAGCTTCTTCTTTGGAATTTAACACCTTTCTGGTCTCTTGTAACAATGATTCAAGATTCTGTTGTTCCTGCTCTCTTAGTCTTTTCTCTGCATCATGCTGGATAATATCTGCTTCTATACCTTCCTTTTCATTGGTAGCTTCTGACACTTTCTCAAATTGTGCAACCTTTGTCATAAGCTCCTTTCGCTGTACCAAAGCTGCCTGCAACTTTCGTTTAAGATGTTCTCCATCCTTTTTAATGATGTCTATTTCAGTAGTCAAGTTCTTATTCTCCTTGCGCAAAGTGATAAGCTCCTCACTTTCTTCAGCTGTTGCATCTTCTTTTACTTTCTTCTGGTCATCCTTGATCTCCTCAAGTTCTAACACTTTCTCTTTTAGCTTTGCTACTTCACTAGATATTGCTATTTTTTCTTCGCCGGCTTGGAGCAGTTTGGATGCCATGCTGTCACTAAGTTCTACTATCTCTTGCTCTTTCAGAGAAAGACATTTTTGCAAATCCTCCAGTTCAGCAGTCTTGTCAGTGAGAGCAGCTTTAGCCATGTCGGCCTCTTGAGAGACTTGCTGAAATCTCGCCTCCATGTCAGTGAGCTTTTCTTCCATTTGAGAAATAGCAAGTTCTCTATCCTCTAACTGAGCACTCAGCATTGTGACTTGACCATCTTTCTCAGTAAGGTTATGCTGGGTCTCATCAAGTTCTGTCTGCAGGGCGTGAATCTTCTGATCTTTGGAGCAAGCCTCCATCTGAAAGCAATTTAGTTGCTCTTCAAGGACTTTCTTAATATCATTCTGCTTATTTATCTCTGAAGTCAAATGTTCTGTCTCTCGTTGAATCTCTGCTCGAGCTTCCATCAAATCTCTTTCAACCCTTTGGGCTCTTTCTTCCGTTTCATCCTTAACTATGGTCAGTGATATTAACTCTTCTTGTAGTATGTGGACCTTTTCCTGAGAGGTAGAAGTTAAATCTTTCAGTTGCTGAAGTTCAGTCAGTAGTTCACTGTATCTTTTCTGAAGCTCCTCTGCCAGGATCTGTGCAAAAGCCTGCCCGGGGCTGGTGTCAGTGCTCAACAAGTTTGCATCCTGCTGGGTAATTTGCACTTGCACAGTTTCACGGACAACTACTGACGATGACTCTACCTCAACCATAGAGCATGCAGATGTAACCTGCTCTTCAGTAGTCTCCTCCCAGGACTGTGTGGAAAGCTGGAGAGCACCAAAATCTTGAACTTGTGGAAGCCATTCCTGACCTCCATCTGCATTAATAGCTTCTAAAATTGTCCAACTACTATGAGCAACTTCAGAGTCACTGCTGGTTACCATCTCATCTGAGGACACTCCTTTTAATTCCCCAGAGAACTCTGGCTGTGGTAGAGTAATCTCTGGAGTATTCACATTGTCAGCAGAGGAGGACAGGACAGGAGTAGGCATAGCAGGAGTCTCCACTGCAATGAGTGTTGTGTCTTCCTCAGAGCTATCTTCAAGATCAAGAAGCACTCCAGAACTTTCAGATATGCCAGCAATATTTTCAGTAATTCCACAGTCTGCATTTTCTACTTCTGACATCTTCAGGCTGTGCTGTTCATTAAATGCTAGCTTTTCCCTGAGATCAGTAATTTCCTTCTCCTTCTCCACCAGCTGGTGCTCCAGAGCCAGTAACTTCTCAGCATGTAATGCATTATCTGAACTGTGTACATCTGTGCCTTCAGCTGGGAAAACAAAGGAATCAATTGGCATCAAACCATCATAGCATGAGATTATTTTACTTAACTTAAATCTGGTTCGTCAACCAAAAAAAATAAGATACAATTTTGCCATTTTAAAATACCCCACATTTCCAAACATCTTTATTTCTAAAATAAACAACCATCACAGTTATATCAATTATTTAAAAAAACTAAATGTAGCAAATTATACATTTTGTTACTTTTTGCTCTGTGAAATGCCACAAGGCAACTACAAAGAAATAAATTACTAAAAACAAAATAACAATAATAGATTTAGAAGGAAACCGCTGCAAAAAGGAAAGGTCAAAGTTTAGGTTAGATTACTCTTTAAAGCAAACAATGAACTGCCTAGAATCTTCACCTTTATCTGCCTTGTCCAAATCCTTCACAAACAGGCCAGCTTCCTTCTCACCTAGTGACTCATCAGTAACCTGGGAAACACAAGTCTATGTTACACTCCTATGAATACACCTAGCATAGCAGAAAATAGATATTTTTCTTCATATGAGGTAAAACCATAGCTAATAATAGCAGACTATGCTGTTCTGTATCATGAATAACAATGCACTCAGAAAAAGCTAAAAATGTCATAATGTAGGGGTCTCAGTCATAACCAAGTAGTAGAAGATTACCAACTCTCTGACCTTACAGACTGGATAACAATCAACTTGTCTTACTGGAGCTTGTCCCAGTCTGGTATGCCTATATGACACTGCACTAAAATAATATCTCACTCCCACTGTAGTCAAACATGGGGGGAAAAAAAAGATCAACTTGAGATATACAACAACAACAAAAAAAAAAACCACTGGGCTTAAATTACACCTATATTTCACATTCCAGCTAAACGTACAAAAACAATATTGATGTTAATTCAACACTAGACAGCAGCACATGCATCCAAAGTTTTTGTGAAATCTGAATGGCTTCTGATGTAAGGCATCACTGAGTCGCCACTGAGGCATTAGTCATTATTCTTCTGCCATCCACTCACCTGAAGCTTGCCAAGTTGCTGTTCAAATTGCCGTATCCTGGCAACCGCCTCCTCTCTCTCCGCACTGCGTTGATCAAGTTGTCCTTTTTTTTAATTTAAAAAAAAAAGTTATTTTTTTTATCAATTTTATGATTACAAAATCATCTTAAATAAATGTAATGTTACAAAACTGTGGAAAGTTTCACTCCTGATAAAACTGTTCAAGAAGCAACCTATAACTGACATGCTCTGTAGGTATTATCTTATAATGATGTCATTGGCATAGGAGCCATTCATTCACATTACTCCACCCTGGGACTGACCTCAACTAGCTATTTTTCTGGAGAAATCACTTGGTGAGTTGGTTTACCTTGCAAAGTCTCTAGAGTGAAGGTAATCTGAGACATGGATGCTTCTCTCTCCTGCTTTTGCACTCTCAGGTTGCCTAGTTGGGTTTCCAGGACGGGCAGCACTCCTGCAGGATTCTCAGGGATGGACACATAACCTTCACTTCCTTCATCACCTTCAGTCAGAGAGTGAAGCCCTTTCCACAACATCTCCAGAGCCTCCCTGGCTTGAAGCCCAGCTTCACGCTCCTCTTTGCCAGCATCCAGGCTCTCTCTCAAGGAAACAATCTCCATCTCCAGCTGTGCCAACTCATCTCTTTTGTTCTTCAATGCTTCCTCCTTCTCTTCCTCCATGTCGTCAAGCTTCTTCTGCAAATTGTGGAGATCCTCACTGTAACCTTTGACCTCAACCTCCATTTTTTTCATCACCTCCTCTCTGTTTCTCTCAGAAACATCCAGGCTCATTCTTAAGTTAGTTAGCTCAGCCTCAATGCTGGCCTCCATTTGATTCCCTCTCTCTGCATTATCTTCCCTTTCCCTCTCTACAGCTGCTAGCTTTGCTCTTGCTTCTTCCAGTTCAGAGCTTCTTCTAACCAACTCTGCTTCTAGAGTACAAATGGCCTGCTCTCTTTCCTTCTCAGAAGCATCCAGTCTGGCTCTTAGGGCTCCAAGTTGCTCCTCATCATGGCTGGCCAGTTGCTGCCTCTCTTCTCCAAACCTGCGGGCTTCTGCAAGCTCCTGCTCCATCTGTCTGAACTGTGCGGTCAGGATCTGCATAAAGAAGATAGTCACTCAACCCTAACAGCAATACCAACAGTGATTCAGTTAAACCAAGATGTATTAGGGTTAAAAATGTTGCACTGTCCAAGTAAAAAATGAGCATTAATTTTTTTTAAAAAAAGGCTGCCTTTAGAAATAAAGAGAGAGAAAAAATTGCCATCATGTGTCTTTGACAAAACTGAAGTACAGATGTCTTAGAAGTAACTCTGTCTTTGCATTCCTCCACAGAGCATCTTTTTACCTGTTTCTGCTGGTCTGCACTATTAAGCTCCTGCTGTAACATTTCCAGAACCTGTGAGCGAGAGCGCAAAGATTCCTCCAGCTCCTCAATCCGTCGCTCAGATACACGCAGAGCCTTTGGACAAACAGATGAACTTTACACTACTGCATATACAGATGGATAAATGAGAAACACATTCAACATATAGAGATATTCTACATATAGTGAGATAAGAGATAAAAGTCTGATAAAAGTCAGATGGGACAGACCTGACCCAGAAGAGCTTCCCTTTAGTCAACATCTCATTTTTAGTTTTTATTAGCTTCAGAGGAAAAGCTAATAAATTGTGTTGTAGTATCAGCTAAACATTACCTGTTGTAGCTCACTGTTGTTTGAGACCTGGCTGACGTGAAGGAGCTCCTCCTCATGCTTCAGAATTTGTTCCTGAAACCGTGCATCTTTGTCCTTGACCACAGCCTGAAGAACTTGCACCTGGGTTAGAAACATTAGAGCACAGGAATATGGTCCTGAATTCTAAACATAGATAAATGAACATGTAATTGGTTTGGCCAGGGACATCAAACTCTATAATTTGTCTTCCATGATATATGCTTGTTGGATGTATCAAAGGCCTGAACTCATCAATCATTATGTTACACCAATTTTCTGGAACAATATGAAATATACTTTATTGTCCCACACACGCGCGCACACCCGCGCACACCCACACCCACACACACCCACACACCCACCCACACACACAGGTTGCACATTTGGTACACGAATCCCATAATGTCAAAATTAAAATGACAATGATTCGCAGCCACCAGCTTCCATGCAGGAGTCTGAAGCTAGAACGTACCCGTTCTGAAGCTAGAACGTACTCGTTCTGAAGCTAGAATGTACCTGTTCTGCATAGTACTCTTCCTTTTCTTTCAGACGTTGCTCGGCGACCCTGAGCTCTTCTCTGAGGCTTTCTGTCGACAACTCTTCCTGACACAGCTTCTGTTTCAGCTGCTGTAGCTCTTCCTCCACTCCTGCAGGCACTGTGAAGGAGCTTTCCAAATTCTGAACATACACAGACAGCTATAGAAATCAGACTTACCTACCATACCATACTGGAGTGGCTTTAGAAAGCCAGTGAGACTAATTATTTAAAACTTAGCTTAATAAACAGAGTTGCTTATTGGATGGGTCAAAGACCTGAACTCATCAATCATCATGTTCCAACAATTTGTTGGAACAATCTATGTGCAAATGAGTGAGACCAAAATATCTGTCCAAATGTGCACACCAGTCCTACATTATCCATCAAACACTAACATTTTAACGGGGACTACTAGCTTTAGAATATTCTATAAAAAGAACTGGCATTATTTTGTTCAAGACAATGCATTAGCTAACTATTATTTTAAACCTTGATCTTTTCAGTTTTTTTACTCATCTGAACTGCTGACAAATGCTTAGAAAAAAATATCCATCTGAATTTTAGCTGAAGAATAAGACATTTTAACCTTGGAATAATGACTCTAGTAGTTTATTTTAAATTTGATAACATATATTTAGAGGAACCATGCCCATCCTAAACTCACTAATGAAGTACTGGTCATGAATACTAAAAGCCAACTGTAACAAAAAAATATGTCCTGATAACTGCATGTATGTAAACATGTAATCTTATTTTCTAGATGATGTAGACAAAGTGCTTTTACTAAGTACATTAGCAGATCACCTGACTAGTGTTCAGTTCCTCCTGTCCTTTCAGCTCAGTGATTTGTTTATTTAAAGCAGCCATCTTAGCTTTTGCCTGCAGCTTCAGTTTGGTGAACTTGGCTTCTCCCTGTTCCCTTTCATCCTATAAAACACACACACACACACACACACACACACACGCACGCACACGCACGCACACACACATGCACGCACGCACACATGCACGCACGCACACATGCACGCACGCACACACACACAATTAGCTTAAAAACAATTCAGTCCTTAAAAGAACATGTAAAAAGACATAACAGACAATATTTAAACATTTTGTCCTGTCCTGACCTTGAGCTGTTTCTCAGCAATGGCAAGCTGGCTGTCCTTCTCCCTGATCAACTCCTTCAGCTGGACAACTAGCTGCTCTGTCTGGGCCAGTTGTTCAGTCATCTCCTCAGAAGGACCCGGGCTGTCTACGGAGGTATCAGCCCCAGACAATGGCTGAGGTACCAGACCATCCTGCACAGAACAAAAAGGTCTTGTATTGCTGACTTTGTCAGAAATATATTATATATATAAATCTCTCCTTTTTATCGGATAGGATTTCAAAGTGCTTGGCATGAACAGAATAACAGATGGACCAAAACAAGTGAATCTGGCAAGCAAGTATAAAAAAATTCAGTCAAGTTGGAGTCAAATAAATGGAAAAGTCAGTGATCAGCTTTCCATCTTTCTCGAGTTCCTGATGGGTATAAAGGATAAAGAACAAGGACAAGTCCTACATCGTTTAGTTTACTTAATTTGATAATAAAAACAAGTCCAGATCACATTTTGTTTTTCAAGGAAAACAAAAAGTCACACGATTGTTTCTACTGTGGCAGCACATACTACAGCCATCGTTGGTGACATCAGATTTAACTGTTCCATTTAAATCTCTGATCTGCATAAGGGTGTTGTACAGTTATAGCGACTTACCTGGGGATCTCCATCAGGATGCTCCTCCCCGGATAACTCTTGAAGGACAGAGGTCACTCCTTGGGTCAGCCGGCTGAACATGGCTGACCTGCGAGAGAAAAATCACATAGCGAGCTCAGACAACATCATGAAAGCTCACTCTAGTTGACAATTTAATCAAACCGTCTTACTTTCTTCAGTGATTCTATACACGTTTACACACGAATAATTTGGCTTTTCCCTTGAGTGTCAACTCTGCAGTTACAAGTCTCTAGTTTCTCTTTTGTTTATAAGTTAATCAAAATGCTTTGTGAGTGTGTATAAATTATGTTGCGTTTTTTATTACGTAAAAGTGATTTATAACCCCTTTCGTTTTTGGAAAGGGAGTATGCGCTTCCACGACTCCAACTGTACGACCCTAAAGTAGGGAAAAGCCGATTTCGTGCGTAGCACAGTTAAAACAATCTCGAAGAAACACGGAGAGTAACGAACCCTACCGGAAAAAACTGATATACGACTGCGGCTGCGTCGTTTTCTCTACACAACAGCAAAGATTATTCAGCTACGCTTCTGTACCAGGTTGAAACGAAATACGCTTATGGTCGACAAAGCAAAGGTATGTGACGGGAATGCTGGAAGAGACCGAATGCGTAAAGTGACCAATTTAGTATTATAACCAAAAACAAGCTAGGTCTGTGCGCACGTAGCTAGCTAGTGCTGGTTCGTAAACATAGAAGCTAATGATGATAATGAATACCCTATAATATAACGACATTGCACGTTCTGGCCACTTAATCTACAAACTGTGGGAGCGGCAACTTGTTACATTCAAGGAGTGTAAAACCAACCTGTATGAGTCCTCCGCGATCAAGAGTTGTTGCTATTACACTGTTTCGCTAGCTAACAAATTTCGTATTCGAGATTTCTGAGCAGAGCCACATCACCAAACATCCCGGAAACAAAACTTGCAAAGCAACGATTGGACCGCTCCGAGCTGCGCACAAGCAAGGGAACGTCGATAAAGTACAGCATCGTTTCTGTGAGGGCAGAACAGGTTACCCAGACGCGGACAGGTGTTAAAAACTTAAAGAGTCCAACCAGCCAGGTAGAACCTCACCTAATACACAACAACCTTCTATTTCTGTGTATTGGAATTCACATTATGATCCAAAATAGAGTGGGAGGACATGATTTAAAAATGAACATGATTGTCAATTACTGGAAGCAGTTGGGTCGCAGTTTCCTTTTGCTTGCCCACTACACGGGGCTGTTTGCGAATTTTGTGTCTCGCACCGTAGGATGCGTTGTGGAGGTGGTCAAATGGACATCACTTTTTGCTCGATACACTGTGTCAGCCTTTGAATCTGTACAAAGGAAACTGAACAGGTGGGGCAGAAGAAGGACTGGAGTTGCCATGGAGATACGCACTTGCGGCGATACCAAGTAAAGTGGAAATGCACGGAAACTGTCAGTTAAATGCGTTCCAGACGTTGACATGATTTTACATAGTTGCATACTGAGGAAAAGTATGGACAAGGTGTTTGGGGAGTCATCATGATTGAGAATAAATTAATGGTATCATTGTAGAATATATGTAGAATAGATGTTTTAAACGTCAAGTATTTGTTGTACTGTCACATTGCCATAAGTTGTAGCACTTTGACTATTTGTTTACTAATTACGTTTTCAGTGCTTGTTTTACAGCGGTGAAAAAAGACAAACTGCCAATTTCCAGATACAAAGAGAAAGGTTTCAGAGAGGCCCAAGTTAACCCAAGCAGCACTGAGCTTACTGTTTCGTACAGACTTATCATGATAGTCGTCATAGGTCCAGATAAGAGCAGATATATTTTGTGCACCTACAAAGTAAGTGTTTCTAAAAAAGTTAGTGAGTGCATGCACACATCTTTTATCTGTGTGCTAAACCAAAATTATTTATGACTGTTAAATAATTTCCAGACACTTGGAGCTAGACAGCTAAATATACTATAAATTGTCATATAACGTAGTAGTAATAGAATTCTATTAAAAGGTCCTTTAAACGTTAGGACCATTCTAATCAGTGTCTGACTCCACAGGATGCTGTCCCAGTGTTTAGCGACTGGTTATTGGTTGTCTTGCCTGGATGTTTGGGTATTGGTTATTAACAGACAGATGTTATGTAATCAATTATTTTTAATTTTTATATTTGTTTTGCTATGCGTAGGTAATATGAACAGGAACATTTATGAGCTGGAAGATGCTTCCAACTCTATTGGAAACTTTGTAAACATATGGACAGAGAAGTGTGTGTACATTCACAGAGACAATGTGTATTTTAGGACTTAATGTATCTGTTATGTATTATATGTAATAGTGCTAATTCTATGTTTTTATTATATCATTTCAAACTGATGATTACGAACTAATGTGACAGCACTGTTTGCTTGTATGTATAGGCTCACAGAGCAAACTGAGAATTTGCCAGACAATTTGTGACAAACAGCAAAGTAGCAGAGTGGCAAATTTAATGTGTCTCATTTATTTACTGCTCTGTTCTGAGTGCTGAGTGAACATACTACAGTTTTGATACATTTCTACTTTTATTGTGTGTAAAACCATTGCCTTTATCAAACCTGAAAGGAATTCAGAATTGGATGATGACACCTTAAATCACACGAAGGATTGCCAGTAAAACATGTAAACATTGAACTGCTGCTCAAAGGGATTGAAAATGTATACATGAGATTTTGTAACTGATCAGAATTTGCATTTCAGCCTGCTACTTTTCTCAGGGGAAATGTTTCACCTGATGAGGTCACTGGTGTTCTGGTCTGGTTTACACTACTTTGATAAACTCCATTCACATTCTGTTTAACAAAACATTTCAGTATGAGAACTTGTACATTTGCTTGACTAATAGGGTCTTCAGACTTCTGTATTCAATTACTGTACAGTCACTATTGCAAAATGTATTGTAAATGTCAGTGAACATGTTAAACATTGAATAAACTCATTTAATGAAATTCGTTCATTTAATGTTTTTGTATGTAATACATTTAGAAACAAATGTCATACTAATTTATTTTACTATGGCTAAATTTAAAATATAGAAGGAAAGCACTAGATGTTTTCCTAGATTGTTTTCCAGGGTGTTGTCCCTTGACTGATATTAGTTTACAAAGGGTGCTACAGGTCTTTGCTTATGCGCCTGACTAACTGTGTCTAAGGGCAAGCAGGTAATGCAGTAGTGATGGTGAGTAAAGCAGGTAATGGTGAGTATGCCAACAGCTTCCCCCCCTCCCCCACAGCAGACAGACCAACCCAGGGCCTTCCCTAAGTCCTGAGTCCTAAGTCCTAAGATCCTAATCCTGGTGTGACTGATAGAGCAGGATGGGGTCATGTGAGGCAGACTTGTTCTTGGGGTGGTTACAAAAGGCCCTCCTGTTCCCTCTCCACGTCCCACGAGGTTCACAAGGCTGTGAGACGTGAAGAAATCGCCTACCAGGCAGACCATCTGGCCTTCGTGAGAGGGAGCGTGGTCTGCCATCATACAGCTCCTCCAGCAAGTCTCTCTGTCCCGGCACCTGCGATGGGAAATGCTAACAGCTGCACCGTGGATGACCTGCAAGCTGTCGAGATGCATCTGTGGTACAAGAAGTTCATGACGGAGTGCCCATCAGGCCAGCTCACGCTGCATGAGTTCAAGCAGTTCTTCGGTCTCCGGGGGCTGGACTTGGAGGCCAACGCCTACATCGAACAGATGTTCCGCACCTTTGACATGAACAAGGTAAAAGCTGAACTGTTGGGTGAACAGAGTGAAAGGGAGAGACAGTCCTTGAGGATTATGAAACAAAGATCACCTTTAAAAGTTATTACACTAAACATGCCTTCTCATTTAAGAAGGTCTCAACATTATGATGATGAATCTCTCTAAATTTCTCCAGCACAATATTTACAATACCTTCTACTTCTAGTTTCCAAATTCCGGTTCATGTTCATTTTTATGCTGACATCATTCTTGAAGGTCTGGTGGGTTTCATGTATGGTTCTGTGATTAGATTTTAGTACTGATCAACATACTTCATGTACGGTAAGTTCTTAAGAAAGGACAGTATGTGGTTAGAGACCATTGAATTAAACATGCTGTCAAATGGAATTCATGTTTGTGCCAGTGGACAACAATAAGATCACTTTAATCTGAGGAGCAGAGAATCTCTTTTTTCACATGTTATTTGGCACAGGTGCTATATCACAGGTGCTGTATCATAGGTTTTATATCTGAAGTGCTATATCACAGGTGCTATATGAGGTGCCCCTTATCAGCTATGATTACACTGAGTCATACTATAGGTGAATTATGAGATTACCTTGATGATTAAGACTACATACACAGACTAGATAATCAACTATAAATAGGTTATGACTAACTATCCTTCCCTGCTATTAATCTGTCCCAGATGCATGTGCAAGGTCACAAGCTTTAATGCAAGTATTTTGTAATGACTGCAATATCTGTTCCAAATACTGTTCTTGCATGCGCTCCAACTTGATTCAAGTTAAAGAATTCAAGACTACAAAAACCATCTATATATACCTGATATGACATAGGGTTGAACATCCACTGGGCTGGGGCAGATTGTTTACAGGGTTGAACATCCACTGGGCTGGAGCACTTTATTTACAGGGTTGTTTCCTTGACAGGATGGCTATGTGGACTTCATGGAGTATGTGGCAGCTTTGAGTCTAGTGATGCGAGGTAAGATGGAGCACAAACTGCGATGGTACTTCAAACTTTATGATGTTGACGGCAACGGCTGCATTGACAGACATGAACTGCTCAATATCATAAAGGTAAGAACAAACCTTAGAGGATGCTGCCGGCCAAAATATCTTTCAAAAATGATAGACCAACATTTTGTGGATAGTTCTTTATAGAAATCATCTGTTGAAACTCACTTGATTCCGAGAAATGTTTATGGTAAGGATTATGATTAGAACATAGAATTAACATTAGTTATTGGGTTAAAGATAAGGAAAGATTAATGTGCAAGTAAAAAAAGAAATTGGTTAAATGTTAGTAGAAATTCAATTAGCCATCTACAAACCATCTAGGCAACATGAATGAAATGTTATCAGAAGTTATGGTCTTTGTTTGTAAGGCTATTCGTGCCATTAATGGAAGTGATGAACAGGAGCTGAGTGCAGAAGAATTCACCAACCGTGTGTTCGACAGGATCGACATCAATGGTGATGGTGCGTTCAACTAGATGACCCATATAAAAACTGTAGAAATCACAGAAGTATGTCCATTAATGAAAAGAAAACAACTAATTACTGCTTAACAACAAGTGAAACATTCCACAGCAGTGACACTTTAAAAAAAAAAAAAAAGCCAAAGGAATCATTCCTGTCTCTGTCTTGCCCTGAGCAGGGGAGCTGTCCTTGGAGGAGTTTGTGGAAGGAGCGCGCAGTGATGAGGACTTCATGGAGGTGATGGTGAAGAGCCTGGACCTCAGTCACATTGTGACTATGATCCACAAACGCAGACACAGCATGTAGTTGCTGGTCACCCCCACCCCTCAACTTCACAGGTTCAGAGTTGAAATTACTTCAGTGGGTCAGTGATTAATTAATTTATTTTGTTTATTAATTAATTAAAATAGTTTAAACAATGTAAACAATGTACATGTTAATTTATCACTTGCACACAAGGCAGTGAATTACAGACTTGTTAATCCTTTATTTCAAAATGAGCCAGACAAGCTGGGGGAAATTCAAGAGCTACAAGGAATGTCAAACGTGTCAGATCCCCACCCAATTGCTCTTCTATTATAACACATACACACACACACACAGGGGTTGGACAATGAAACTGAAACACCTGTCATTTTAGTGTGGGAGGTTTCATGGCTAAATT
>JAOYMR010000003.1:8061332-8075391 GCA_025802075.1 Tenebrosternarchus preto
CTATGTTCTATTACGAATAAAATATTGACATTTGCCATCTCCACATCATTGCATTCAGTTTTTATTCACAATTTGTTCCCAACTTTTTTGTAATCCGGTATGTATGTTTGAGCAGGTGGATGCTCAAAGAACCTGTGCAGGACTGGGGCTGAAAAGCACTGAAGCTCTGTATTACCTTTCGTGTAATCAGGGAAGTGTAACAGCAGAGGTTCGAAGCAGCCGGTGCTGGGTCGAAACTTGTCCCACACGATTTCGCTGAGAAGGATCACAGTCACGTTGTCATCAACCTGCCGCACAGCGCTGAGACTGGTAACTGAGCCCAGAATACCCAGCTTCACACATGTTCTGGATCTACTCCTAAAGGGGATTCCTCCACCAGCTTTATGCTGTGCTCCACCTGATTCATGCAATTCTAACATATAATGAAAAAACTAGGCGTCTCAGACTTCACCATTGATTGTAGAGACTTTTATCATTAGTGGAAAACCTGTGATCACAAACTAAGCCAAGGATCACGTTACCCAACTTGTCGCTGAACTAATCTGAACACACCAAACTCACACAAGCTCTCCTGTTACTATAAGACAGCAAAAGCCAAACAAACATGGAAATACAATAGCTGTTGCCACCGTTAGTGCTAACACACAAAAAAGGGCAAAAGGCATGAAGCGAGAGTGGGAAAAGTGTGTATCTAGTTAACTAATTTAGCTATCCAAAATTGTGTGTGTTCACATAAGGTACAGTAACTACAGCACTGGAGTAGGGTGTACAAATGCCTCTTAGCAATTTCTCTATATCAACTTCACATACTACACTCAAACTTCTAGCTTGTTTGATGTACTCCATCTGGTAATGTCTTAGTTTGTAGGGCTCTCGGATATGACCAAAATCTCATATAGGTCAACTGTTTAAGCAGCTATAAATAAGTACACAATAAAATATAAAATATTCAGAACTAAAAGAATTCCATGTTGTTCCATAGTTATTCTCATTACTGAAGAAGGAAGTCAAATTTATGAAATCAAAATGTCATGGTACATTACTGGGGGGGGGGGGTATGTAGGCAGGTCATCAATGGACTGAACTGAGTACAGGCTAAAACAGAGTCTCCTATCGCATTCTGTTAGAACCTCCAGCCAGTCCACATTATCCTTCCAATACAGACCACAACTGGTCTAGTTAATCAAAGGCTGTGGAACACTAGCTTTCCCCAGGGATTGGACTGGGTTTTTCAGGACTATAGTAAGAAGCTATACTCATACCAATTCTTGCAGACGCAGAAGACCAGGTAGAAGATTGGCTTCCATATTTCTGAGGAGCTCTGCTTTTTCCAGAACCTACAAAAACATAGCACAGTATTTCATAACTTCCATATTCCTTATGTGTTGGGAGGATGGTGAAAGCTCCTGCTCTCCACAGCCATTTAAACAACAGACATGCACTTGGGGGAAAACAAGCATAAAACTATGGTCAAGCTTGTTGTTACAGCTGGTTTATGGTAAGAACCTGGAATAAATCCAGCAATCTGAGAAAGAGTCCTAAGGGCTACATGAAAAATTCTATTCCAACTCTGAAGTGTTGTGTTGTATATACACTTTCAATTTGTGTTCCCTGTGAACAGACACAAGCTCTCCTAATTTAGGCTACGGTCTTTAATAAGTCAATAATTGCATCTTGGATGTGGTCATTTAAAAATATATGTCTTAATCACCCAGTCCCCCACACAGCCACATAATGAAACCATAATTTAACTGCTGATTTTTTTTAGCTTTCTGTGTTATATCTTCCCTGACTTGAGGCATGAGGTCCTTGTTCTTAGCCGAGCCTCTATGCATTTCTTCAGGTCTTTTTGCATGTATGAGGAAAATGCACCTGCTTTAAATATCTTCATACTTGGATGCACTTTTTTCCTTCCAAACCAACTACAGAGATGCAGCAACCAATACCACTGTCATTTATCCACTCAACAAAGAGTTATACAGTGTGCTAACCCTGACCACTGGAAGGCAACTGCTGTGAAACAAGTGAGCAAAGTTGATATATACTCACTATGTAGCGGGTCTGTTGGGCGGGCTCCTGGGCACATGTTTGCCTGTATACCCGCACAAAATCAGAGAGGGATGGACAGCGTGGGAGGAGGGCAGCCGTCTCCGGGCCAAACAAGGCCATCAACACCTGCTCAAAAAGCAGGCCTCCCGAAAAACACTCCACGCAGCTCACGAACGCATGAGGCAGCTGCAGAAACAGCCACATTCATAGTAACAGGAATGAAAAATTCATCAGTTTGCTTATTATATTTATCAGTGTCATCAGATGATGTGTCATCAGATGAGGTCAGTTCAGATTTGGTCTTGTACGAGGCACACCTCCAGTTCTGTCAGTATTGCAAGCACCACATGACTTTTCCCTGTGGCTCTGTGGCCGGAGATGAAGACTGATGGATAGCTGTACTGCTGAGGCTGTTGGAGGAGGAGAAAGTACACAGAACATAGTATGAAAGCACATAGAACATACGATAAGCGCAGACAAACAAACACAGGGAGTCAAACTCTGCGTTTGTTAACGGAACCAACTTAAAGTAATGCTGGCAATGCAAGACCCAAGGATGAACTTAATGGATCCACTGTATCACTGTCAGAAACTGGTATGGTTATTTGATTAGTCATGTTAACGTTAATCAGATGTCAATGTTTAGTATAAAAGAAATACAAATATTGACTTTTAAACATGTATATACTACCAAATGTTATTTTTCTTTAAATGGAAAGAACAAGCTCAAAAAAACTACTTCTAACATCACAAAACTTCAACGTGTATGCCGATTGTGTCTAAAATTCCACCAAACTAAATCAAGATTTATTGTATTATTAAGAAAATCCAGAGTACGGAAGGGTATACTCTTCTGTCTTTGTGAGAGAGAGAGTGTGTGTGTGTGTGTGTGTGTGTCCATCCTACCTCGCCCATTAACCCTAGCAGCGTGCCTGCCTGTACTTCCCTACACTGAAGGCTTTCCGTCAAAGAACGGAGTTTTGCTTCAGGGTAGCCGGTACACTGCAGAACCGCCGGCATCCTCTGTAACGGAGTCTTTATACCGTTGACAATTCAAAACGCAAATCCAAATAACTTTATAACGTAACGTTACGATTGAAACTACTTGACTAAGAGTTCATCAAATAATAATTAAATAGCTTAGCCAGCTAGGTTAGCTAAGATAGCTAATAATACAGCGGGATGAACAAGGCAGCTTGCTGGCCAAGTTAATACTTATGGTCCCGTAAAACTACTAGCTGGCTCAAAATATTGTTGCAAGTAATTTATAAGTAACAATGCAGACTAAAACGTACAGTAATTCGATGTTACTTAGATTTCAAAAAACGCCGAGGTAAACCGCACAAATAACATACTGTTGAGCTTCTCAGTAGTTTCGCGCGTTCTTCTACATGCTGAATACGTCACGTCCGGCATGCGGAACTTGTAGTTCTTTCTGTATGAAACTCTGCATAGTAGTAGGTCACTTAATATTTGACGACATTTTAAAGTTCGTAAGAATATTTCAAATATCATAAAGTGAAACGTTATTTCCTACATAATTACAATAACATGATACAATGGAATTCTAAACGTCTCACTAATATAGGGCAATTAGTCAACAAATATGACAAAGATAAAAATAAATCAATAGAAACGAAAAGAAAATAGTTCATAGGCCTACGGGTTATTGGCTAAATTCTAGAGAAACACGAAGCGGAAACATGAAGTTAAAACATTAAGAACTGTTGTAAACTAAACCAGTTAAATGTTTTAGCAGCTTCTCTAAAGGTCTGTTTGAAATATCATAAACGAATCCCTTGATACAATCCCTTGATAGGCATAATTTACGCTAGGAATATGGGACATATGTCCACCACCTTCTGAAAAAGCTGGTTTTTGGAAGTGTAATTTGAAAATAGTTTCATCTATAAGCAGCCTTTACTTTATCTATTGCATAATATGCTTGTTTTAGTCAATAAATCTAAACGTTTCTAATTTTAGAATCAGAAGACGTTTGTGCTTTTCTTACACGATGCCGAAATTATTTTTACAGAAACGAAACAAATTCTTTTTTAAAACAAAATAACAAAATGAAAACAATTGTGCTAAAATATATTGTAAATCATAATACAGATGTTTTGTTCAACATCCATGGTTTTGACAAACGCGGCCATACAACCTTTCGTGGATCTCTTCCTTTCAAGTCCCAGCGCTAATTTCTTTTCAGTGAATACACTTAATCTCTTAAAGGGAACGTCAGTGTGAGGGGCATCTGAATTGAACACATCACCTGCCCGCATTCTTGTCTCCAGGACTTTCCAAAGCGAAGTTGCATGTAACCATCATGTGTTGACAGGAAATGCGCTGTTAAGCAATTTACTATTACGCCTAGATTACTTACCCCCTCCCCCCTCCCCCACGTGAGAAAAAAAACAAGCCTGAGGAAAGTCAATGTCGTTTTTAATAGCTTTTCGTCCGCCAGCGCTGTTGAGCTTCAGCGCTGTAATATTTGTTCTCTCTGTGTCGTTTATGTATTTAGTGTAAGATGCAAATTCACTCACGCGTCGTCGTGGAAGAATTCAGGTGACTTTATTTGACATAATAGGTAGTATTCCGGCGATATTGAACCGCACTGGCATGTATGATTACAAAAAAGCCAAGTTACAATGTTGGTTAGATTCGTTTAATCTCTTTTAGAACTGACGTGAGCGGATTAAAATGGTAGGTTTGCGTTTGTGTAGCGGAGCGCATCCAGCAGCAAGAGCAGGCTAAGTGACATGATGAGGGCGTGTAGCAAATCTCCGTGATGTATCTGAGATGAGATGGACACGCACCACATGATGCAGGCAGAGTGTCGTCAGCTCACTGTTTCAACTATGATGCCGAGTGCTTTTCATTTACGATCTGTGCCGCGCGAGGAAAATCATCTCTGAAAATTAATCTTCCTGGAAACCACAAATTGACACAGTTAAGGTACATTGCTATTCGATTCATCTCCTGCAGAGCCGGTCAGTGTATACTACGACACATTATTTTCATTTATCTGAATAATACGTTGACAGTTCAGACAAACAACTTACTTATTTATTGATTTAAATGGTCATACCAAAACGATGAGAGTGGAAATTAAGTAAATTCTAATTTTGCTGACACTAGGCGAAATAACCAGCGACAGTTACTGCCGTGTGGTCTGTGCAATTTACTAATCGTAGAATGCAGACTTAAATACGAAATTTGTGAAGGAAGACCAAGGACTAGAGCCTACTGAAATCAGATCGGTAGGTCAAGGACTGGAGCTTATTGAAATCAGAGCGTTAGGTCCCGGAGACCTAACAAACACCGAAAGAATCACAGAGACACTTGGCGACAAAAGAAGTCAGTCCACCGTTACATCTGCGAACCGTTCTGGCACAGTTCTGGGTCCGCCGTTGCAGGAAACATTTAAAAAGGACTGAATTTAGCCTATGATCCCCGGCACTCCAGCAATGATGCTTCCAGCATCTGAGGCAGCTAAAATCTACCAGACGAATTATGTCAGGAACTCTCGAGCCATCGGTGTTCTTTGGGCAATTTTCACTATTTTGTTTGCCATTGTGAACGTGGTCTGTTTCATCCAGCCATACTGGATCGGGGATGGGGTGGACACGCCGCAGGCCGGCTACTTCGGCCTCTTTCACTACTGCATCGGTAACGGGCTGTCCCGTGAGCTAAAGTGCCAAGGGAGCTTCACCGATTTCAGCTCCATCCCGTCGGGCGCTTTCAAGGCTGCGTCCTTCTTCATCGGCATGTCCATGGTGTTGGTTCTCACCTGTATCGGCTGTTTCGCACTCTTCTTCTTTTGCAGTACGGCCACTGTTTACAAGACCTGCGGCTGGATGCAGCTGGCGGCAGGTGAGTTGCACGAGCAGCGCATCTCCTAAGAATGCGAGGTTTTACATAGTGAAAATATTAACAGGGAAGTCTGAGTTTCTGTAGTCTGACATTTGGATTCATTGCCGGCTGTTATAAGTGGGTGACATCAAGAAAAATGTGCTGCTTGAACTAAAGTTTATTTTTCACTAGTAGTGTGTGCTCTTAATAATTTTTAAAACAGAGCCACATGAAATTAATGCTGTTGTATCAGTTAATAACTTTATTTTGACACAAATTCTTCATTGTTTTTCTGTAGTAGCATTTGTTACAGTACATCACATTCTGCAGACATGTGATGTACTGAAAAAAGTTTGTGCTTAGCAAACCTGTGTGTGTGTGTGTGTGAGTGTGTGTGCAAGCGAGTGTGTGAGCATGTAGGAAGGACTTTGTCTTCTTAATCTTTGACAATCCTTCACATGTACTCCTGATGATCCTGACCTATCTCCAAACTTGTCCCTGAGAAAAGTCTTCACCAAGACATTTTATTACCTTGTGTACTGCTGTGGAATGACCTTGTCCACAGATTCATGAAATCAGGGTGAGATAATGTATCCAGAGAGGACCAGTGTGCCAAAGGACGAGACATTGATCAGTATTGATAGTGAGGTGCTTTTGGCTGCTGCTGGATGTATTGATCCAAGGACATTATAACAGAGCTGCTGCAGAGCCCAGCAGTGAGTATTCATGCTCAGTCAGTATCACTGGTCCAGCCCAGCCAGCAGTTCCTGTCTCGTTCCTCCTCTAGTTCTTATCTCTTTTTGTATGACTAAAATATCTGCTGTTCCTGGATTGAGAAAAACCTCTGGGTGTTCCTGGATTGAGAAAAACCTCTGGGTGTTCCTCTGGGAGTTTCTTGACTCATTGTTTTTGTGTTTTTGGTCTATATACTCAAGCACAATCAGCATATTTAAAACATATGCTGATTCTCCTAAATATTTTTTTTTGTCTTTAACAAAAAATCTATTGCTATGCCTTTTTTTTTACCTCCCTCAAGGGGCTCAAGGTGGGGGTTTAAAACCGGAACACAAACTGCAGGCTGAATTTGACAGCTGGCTTTTTGCTAACTGACAGAACATGATCACTTTGCCCCAGACACACACTATGGTGTCCTCCCTGCTGCTCTCCTCTCCTGCCCTAATGTTCCTACATCACTCTCTCCTCAATGCTGAACAACTCCACCTCTTACACCCACAGCTGAACTTAAAAAGGATCTCACTGTTTTCACCATTTTTCTGGTGCCACACATTTTCTAGAGTTGACCGCTGGCTCACAGCAAGTCTGGCACCAGCCTCGTCCCTGGATTCCAGGACAAAAATTTAAAAGCTGTATCAGAAAGGCATTTTTCCTATTGAAAAGACATGAGGGCCTTGAAGGAGAATATAAAAGGCCTCCAATGAATTGTTGTTTTTATTATCGTGCTCGAGTGTGTGCATAAGTGGTCCAAGCTGATCTGATCTTTGGCTAAAAAGCCAATGTGAGACGGAATCTGTTTTTGTTTGGGCTTTACTGACCTACATCAAAACCTGAAAAGAACTGTTCACACACTGGGAATGGAACACAGCCATGTGCCTGTCTCTCTGCTTACCAGAGGCCTGTTAGTTCTAAGAGGAGCACCTCACTCCACCTGTGGTCTGATCAAGTGAGACTGGACTCTGCTCTATGTCTGGATCAGCTCCTACTGTATGACCTCACTGAGTCAAACAGAACTACAATAACCAGTCATGCGGTTTTCTGTGACAGTACATTACACTATAGTACACTACACTAAATATGCTGATTTGTGCACACTGACATAAATTTTGATTATTTATATAAGATGGGGAATTGGAGAGGAATTGAGAGAAAGCCATGTATGCCAAACCCTCTTTCTAGAGAACCAATACATTGTATGTTATCACACTACTAATGTCTTCAACCATGTTTGTGAAAATCCAGCACAGGTGTATTAGATTAGGGTCAGAACTCTTCATGGTGCAGATATCCAGGAGTAGATTTGGAGCTGGACACATGTACACTGAGAAGAAGTTAAGATTAAAATATTTTTTATAAAAAACAATAAGTTTAAAATTGTCAATATGCAAATATAGAGGTCAGTCTCTCCACACACATGTAACTACATAACTTATATGTTAAAATGGCTAATGAATGATTCACGTGTCACTGAGCAGGAGTTTAGGAGGTTAAGCTACAGTATATGGATTATATACAACTAATATATGTGAAACGTAAGCCACACAAAACAATGCAACAAAAATGCCATGTGACATAATGTGAGTCAAAGATATGGTGACGCTTTCTAGGTGAGACATGGCAGTTCAGAGAGGGTTTGAGGTATGCTGTGGCAGTTCAGAGAGGGTTTGAGGTATGCTGTGGCAGCTCAGAGAGGGTTCGAGGTATGCTGTGGCAGCTCAGAAATGGTTCGAGGTATGCTGTGGCAGTTCAGAGATGGTTCGAGGTATGCTGTGGCAGCTCACACATACACTTTCAGCTCAGTTTTGTTCTATTCAGTTGTGACCTTTATTGGCATGATCACTGGAGCATTGCTAAAACATTTAAATCTATCAATCATACATTAACAAATGGTATTCATCCATCAGTACCTTTCCCTCTCCCTCACACCTTTATTTCAACCTTTATTTAAAAGCATGTGACATACACAGGAGGTGAGAGTGCTGGAGATAAGCAGGTTTATTCAGAAAATATATCCATCCCAGTCCACCAAATATTGTATCTGACAATATGACGCAAATTCCCAGCTAGTAGACGGCCTCTCCCCAGCATTGATCTGCCTGTCTTGTAGGCGGCATTGATAGTCCTCTGGTAGAATCAGTGTCTTTGCTCCCCAGACTCCTGGAACCAGGGCTGAACTGTAGGAAGGCTAGAGGTCAGCAGGTTCCAGTTGTAGAATGGGGATTGGAGCCCCAGGATGTGCTCTTTAGAGTTTAACATTCTTTCCAGGACAGGTAGATATTCCAAGTGTCAGGGTATTCCTAGCAGCTCTTGGTTGACCCACAGGCCAGTGCACATGTTGAGAGGATAACAACCAGATGTAAGGCAGTCATTTTGAGCTTATTCAGGAGTTCTTTTCCTACAACAATGTACCCCTCTGCTGAAAATGTTCCCCAGAAACCTGAACTGATGGAAATATGCTGGGACAGCAGGTTGGTCGGCTTTAGAGCTGGGAAAGAAACAAAGCACGCCATCTTCAATAAACGGTCAATAGAGAGGAAAGTGGTGTTACCTTCAGGTGGCAAAGGTGACAAAAGTGGGACCACAACCTCCCTGGAGTGGACAGTAGGAGCAGTTTGCCAGCAAGGGGGTGCATAGGGGTCACATCATATAGGATGCCACACATTTCCCAACATCCTGCATCATGGATGGGCACCAGTAGTGAACATTTGTTCAGTATGTGTTGAGCCTGAGTGACTGGTCCCAAGAGAGCTGTGAGCTCATATGAGGAGAGCAGCACCGAAGTGTTAAATACAGCTGATGGCTGGGGCATGTTTGGCTTGGGAGACGACAGTTGAGATCCCACCTGACAGCTCCCAGGAAGCACAAGGAGATAGAATGGGTTCCAGACTTGGCCTCCATGTCAGCCTGGTGAGAGGGCATCTGGCTTGGTGTTATTATACCCCAACCAATAGTCTATTTTGAATTTAAGCCAGAAAAACAACCACTTGGCCTGCTTGGAGGTCAGATGTTTTGGAAAATGAAGGTTTTGGAGGTGAACTGAAGGTAATGAAAATGAACTGAGCCAGCTTCTCTCCACAGGGGATAGCTTTGGAATAATACACCACTAACTTGAGCTTGGGACTAGTCACAGAACATTTGAACAGTACCACTTCTACATCTGACACATCTACTTTGAATGGCCTATAAAGTTTGGGATGGTGTAGGACAGGGGAGGTAGAGAAAACCCTTTTGAGTTATGTGAAAAAACTGCAGGGGTCCATAACAACTACTTTGTTTCCCCATAGGAGATTGGCAAATGTTGGCTATTAGACCTAAAGGCTCTGACAAACCAGGCTAAACCTTGAAAGGACCGCACGTTATGGCACGGCTGGGGTTTGGACCACTGGTCTTACTAGTCTGCATATACATAGTGTAGGTCCCATTGATATAACCCAAAAAGCTGACCTAATGTGAAACACACATTCCAAGTTTACAGTATAGACTAATGCAAAACAGAGCAGAGAACCAGACATGTCCAGGATGAATCAGTGGATGTCCAGTCAGAAGGAATAGACCAAGGTATCAATACAAACAATGACATACATAGGATCAGGTTGTAGGCACGGTGCGTATCTAACTTAGTGAAGTAAATAGCTCCTATATGCTGCTCTAGGGCCACAGGGACTCGAAGCTGAAGATAGAGAGGTACATTAAGAAACGTAAGCCCCAATAGTCTATGTATGACCTTAGCCTGCCATCAGTCTTTACAAAAAACACTAGCTGAGGCAGGGGAGGTGGAGGAGTGCATGTAACCTTGTGCCTCCATCTCAATATATTTCTCCATCACTTCATTCTCCTTCTAGGAGAGGGGACAGTCCTTGCATCAGAGATGACATGTATTGTCTAACTGGAGACCATCAGTACTCCTGTGAAGGCAGAGCTGGGTGGCCTTGACTGGACTGAACACCTCAGCTGGTCATGGTAAGAAGCTAGAATTCAGATGTTGGAGGTGGACAGGAGGGCCCAGGCTTGAATAGTAAGCCTGTCAGAAGGGGGGACCATTTGAAGGCTTGGTTGTCATGCCAGGATATTGGGTGTTGTGCACAATCAGGGAAGTGCTAAATTGATGGGCTATACAGGAGAATTGATACCTAAAAACAAAGGCAGTGTGTTATGTGAAGCTGTTCTCCACAGGGCTTCTGTCCAGCACTCACACAACAGTGGGGGATAGTAACTGCAGCACCTCCATACCAAGCACTTTGACCCTGAATTGATTGAAGAAGTGGGAAACCTAGAGTCCATCAGAACTATAAAAGACTAATAGCTCTTGTGCATAATTCTGGCAACTCCCAGCTACATGGACTTGACCTGGGGCTTGTTCTCTCAAGCTGGTGGGGTCAATGTGCATGAAAGCGATTGGCACTAGAGGGGTAGTTGTTTCTTCAAGTTCAGCCTAGATGTCTCCTCTAGACTCTCCATGAATACATTAACCAATGCTTTATATTCAAGCAACTTGCCTCTACTAAACTCCAAGGCACACTCTGTTGATAAACAGGTACCCCATTTGAGGTGCAATGTTATATCCTACTTAGGGTGATGGATAACAGCCATGAGCTGGTGGAGCAATGCAGGGGTAGTCATGCCTCAACAGACAATCAGTGGTCACCAGTGCAATTCCCAAGGCTTTAGCTTTCCCTGTGAGCCAATTGATGATTAACACCATCTTGGTGTGATTCAGCACAAGTGGCTGGTAGACAAAAGTATAATTTGCCATGTACCAGGAAACCAGCTCCTACCAAAGGGCTCATAGAGAGAGCCTCCATACAGGCGACCAGTCTGTCTGTCCATGCTGTCTTGAAATTGGCAGATTGGCAATTGAAATTGGCTCGAGTTCTTGATCAGGCAGATATAATAAGTTCTACTAAGTACTAATAATAAGTTATGTGTTCTTCTATATTTATAGAAGAAATTAAGGGAGAAAAAGAGAAACGTTTTAACCTAAGACAACATTTTTAAGGACAACAATGCAGAGTAGTCGCGGAGAGATAAAGGAAGAGAATTACAGAGTTTGGGAGCAGCAGCACTAAAAAATCTGCCAACCATAGTTGAGTCAAGTCTGGAGGTTAGTAAGAAGGCCAGCATTGGATGATCTAAGTGTGTGAGAGGGGACAGTAATGGGAAAAGAGTTCAGAGAAATCAAAGTAGCCAAACCATGTAGAACTTTGAAGGGTAGAAGAAAAATGTTTTAACTTTATCCGAAGGATGACTCAGAGCCAGTGCAATTGCTGGAGAACAGATGTTGTGTGCAATGGATACATGGAAAAGTTGAGATTTAGTGCCAACTAATAGGACTTTAGTTATATCAGCATTAAGTTTCAGGAAATTGCTATGATGCCAAGGTTTTAGATCAGCAATGTATGAGCTCACAGTCCCTGGGCAGAAACAGACGGGGAGGTAGGATTGATGTAGATCTGGATGTCATTGGCAAAGCAGTGAAATGTGAGGTCATGATTATGAATACTCTGGCCAAGTGGAGAGATATAAACAATGAAGAGAGGTCCAAGGACAGAATACTTGGATACACCTTGATCAACAGAGGCCATGGATGATTTGTGGGAGTCCATTGCAACAAATTGTTGCCTATTGGCAAGATATGACCATAGCCAGCTAAGTACTGGGTTGACAATAGCAAAACAGTGTTACTGTCAACTGATAACAATCCCCTGCAGACTTACAACCTCTGCTAGGGATGCATTACTCACTGTGCACTGTTCTTTAGGCTTCGCATTCTGTTACATCTTAGATACACAGGAATGAGGCTCAAATTCTGGAGATAAGAAGGTTTAGTCATAGAAATATGGAAAGAACAAAGTAAAGAAGGCCTTTTGGAAGCAGAAAGGGGAGTCTTTGGCAGTGCTAATGCTAAGGACTAAGAAAGGACTCCTGGGGGATTAACAGGGAATAGATGTGATTTGACACAGGCATGGGAAATAATTCAATAAGTGTGTTACTGGGAATGGAGAATTGATTGGCAGGCATGATTGGTGCTAGAGCAATTGTGGTCTAGGCTGTGTGCTGACAAAGGCATGACAAAGTGCAATATAAATAAATTAACATTTTTATTTACTGATAAAAATGTAAAATATCTTCCAATTCATCAAATAAAACAAAATAATAAATCGATGAAATTGCACCAACAGAATAAAACAAATAAACAGAATAGGCTAATTAAAAATAAACAAGATAAAACAGAAATGTCATGAACGAAAAATGACCGCCGTTTTAGTGTTGCTTCAGAGGCTTAACGAGGCTAACTCTGATGGAAGTGAAGGAGGGCCCAACTCAGATAAGCATTCCTCCTGGGTATATGGTAGGTATTCCTCCTGGGTATATAGTAGATATTCCTCCTGGGTATATGGTAGATATTCCTCCTGGGTATATGGTAGCTGTTTGGCTGACTCATCAGATACTGAGAATGCTTTAGACATACTTTCCCACTGTAAAAAATAGAACTGAACACATCAAAATCTGGTCTGGATGTCCCAGATGATTGTGAGGTTGTTCTGGCTGGCCAAATATATATATTTGGAATAATTTAGCAATTAAAAAATTATGATCAAGCTTAAAATGTACTGTTATCTTTATGACATTTATATAACCAGTTTTAACATGTATAATTTTGAAGTATGGAAACATTCCAACAAATGCATCAGCTAAAAAAAAATCTAATAAATAAATGATAATGATGCATAAAATAAATAAAACCTCCTTCAAGTGGCCCTTCTCTATATAACTGCTTCACAAAGGGAACTCTTTGTGAAGTTTGAGTGCATGTGCAATGTGTATATACTAAACTTACTAGAAATTGGTCATTTTGGGTGAATGTCCAATCAACAGTCTTTGCTCTTGTCTATGTCAAGTTGTTTTTTCTAGGGGAGCGTTTCCTTTGTCTTTCAGTAGTTCGTCCTGTTTCCCAAGAGTGGTGGTTAGAGTCTGAGTCCTTGACCCTGGTGGTCCCTGGTTTTGTCCCCATACCAGGCAGGTTGAGTGGGGTCAAGCTCTATTCCCTTTTAGTTGGTAGTGGCTGGGGGCTTCCTCACTGATAAACTCTTCCTATCTGGTTGGGTGAGTCTCCAGCAGCCTTCCCTCTTATCTAATGTTTTCACAAAGCATTTGCTACACTCTTTGTTTAAGTTGTTTACTCTCGAGTCTCCCTCACCCTCATCATGGTGTAGCAAGTAGAGTGGTTTGTTTACTCCTGAGTCTCCCTCACCATGGTGTAGCAGGTAGAGTGGTGTGTTTACTCCTGTCTCCTTCACCCTCACCATGGTGTAGCAGGTAGAGCGGTTTTGTTTACTTCAGAGTCTCCCTCACCATGGTGTAGCAGGTAGAGCGGTTTTGTTTACTTCAGAGTCTCCCTCACCATGGTGTAGCAGGTAGAGCG
>JAOYMR010000003.1:8122800-8136085 GCA_025802075.1 Tenebrosternarchus preto
CCACCCCCCCCCCCCCCACCCCCCGCCCCCCCCAACCCCCCCCCCCCCCATTCAATTTTTTTCCCGGTATTTTGGTAAACACCCCCCCCAACAAAACCCGGGGGTTTGTCGCCCCCCCCCCCCCCCCCAAGCCGGATTTCTCTCCCTCCCTTCTGCACTTCCTAAATAAACCTTACACAGGGGAAGGCATGGGTGGAGAGTGGAAAAGGGGGGTGGAGGTTGGGTGGGGGCGGACAGACTGGGAGCCAAATTAAACGGAACGTTAAAAGATGATGGCCATTAAAAAAGAAGGAAAAGGCCAGGAAAGGGGGGGGGGGGGGATTTAAGTTGGATAGATGGTGATTTACTACAACAAGAAATGGAGAAAATGGAAGAAGAATCAAAGGGGTATAAAGGAAAGAAAGAAAGAAAGAATGTAGGAGGCTGGAAAAAAGGTAAAGTGTAGATAGGAGTTGAGACGTAGTCCAGAGGTAGTCATACATCATCTCTCCACAGTCCACAGCACGTAAACGGTCATCTCCCACATGATGTGGCTTTGGGTTTTGAGCCCAAAATGATGCACAGCAACAACGAATCCAGCAGGCTGCATTTCTGTTCCTCTCTCCTTCTCTCTTCCTCACGAGTCAGTGTTGTAGAAAACTCCTCCTTTCTGTTTCTTAGTGCTGTAGGCAGGGAAACCCAGCTGTCTTCTGTAGCTTGTTCTCTCTGGCTTGTGTTTTTTTTATTCTTTTTTCTGGTTGGCTACTGTTTGATTTCCAGAAAGGAAAAGCAGAAATAGAGCGACATTCCAACACTGGCTTCGAACCTCTAAACCCAGACTGATGTGACCTCATACTGTTCGCACAGGCTGAGTCACCAGACTAACACATGCATGGGCGCACACAAGCATACACGTTCAGATGCCGCAAAACATGGCAAAGCTATATGAAAATAAACACATGGTATATCAAAACATACACAGCCTAGCACGTATGATGCTTCCCATGTATAAGCTGAAGCGTCTTCATAAATCTGTTATAAAGCTGGTCGTGTGTAAAATTACTACAACACGAATGCCCTTTCTCCTCACAACTGATCAGACTCTATTCTCTTATACTAAAGCGAAAGCTCACTGTGACCACTGTTCTTGTTTTTTTCCATGACTCCATCTCTCTGGAGCATACACTAACCAGATCCAGAGAACAGTCACACAGCAATGGCCCTAGGATGAGAATAAGAGAGGGGGGGGGGGGGATCTCTCTTTTATCTCTGCTGATAAAACCAAAACAAAAAAAACAAACAAACAAACAAAAAAAAAAAAACTCAAAACACTTGGGGAACAGGATCCAAAAATGTCTGTTTTAAATAAAACACACCCAATGCTGCAGCTTCTTATGCCACTATAGATATATGTTTTGACGCTTTTAGATTCTGACATCACCATGATAAACATGTGATTCTATCTTCATTTTTCCACCACACACAAGGTCCTGCTTGCTAATCTTGACTGACAGCAGACTAATATCTATCCTGACTGTGTATGAAGGACTTGTTAGTGAAATTACAGCTACCATAAAATATGAATGCTTATGTTCCATATGACAGGTGCAACACGTTTTTAGGAGGGGTGCGTGTGTGTGTGTGTGTGTGTGTGTGTGTGTGTACACATACTATGGAAAGGGGGGCTCCAAGTGACAAGCTACTGGGCAAAAGAACAGTCAGGTTCACTCAAACCCCAGTGTGGCAAAGTCACATGATTTATATTGATTTGATGCCGGATGACAGCATGTGCACATATGAGCATATACGCATGCATGTGCACGCGCGCACAGAGGGCGAAAGGGAGTCTGCAACAGGAAGCTAAAAGAAGTGCAGGAAGTGCAGCTGTAGCCTGGTGCGGCTGTTCTGTGAGCCACCTGTCGTGCAGGTAGAGTCCAGCTCGATTACAGCATTACAGCACAAAAACAGGTTACTTGAGCCGGCCGCACCTCCCTCAGTACCGCTCATGTGAGGTCTACCGGACCTCCCTAAGGAGGTGGCAGAGCTGCTTCACATCTCCCAGCCAACACTCACTAGCACCACGCTGGTCCAAGCAGTACCTCCCCCCCCCCAGGCATTGCCATGTTACATATGTTTGGTGTTCTGAACCTTAGTGCTACACTATAATGTACAACTATGATGTGGTTCAGTTTTTGGTAACTTTTGCCCCGATATGACTGAGGATGTATTCAGCATGTGATCTGAGAAGGTAAATGCCCATTTATGCTGAAACCATTCCTATAATACAAAATGAAAGAGTGGGCCTCAGTCCTGGTGCTGAATGTTTGTTTGTGCGTCTCAGGCACTCCGGACCCTGCTCATGAAAGGGTTGATAATTAACCAGTGACTTAAATCAGGTGCGTTTTGAGTTGAAACACTCACTAAAATGCACAGTGGGAAACAATAAACTATAGTCTTTGTTTAACATACCGGACTGTGTGACTATAGTTTTGCAGAGGCAGTCTTAGTGCTCTGGTGTAAAAAGTATTTTTTAGCTGCTCCATTCAAACGTTCGCTAGAAGAGAAGACATTTTAGAGGACACGTTATTTGGCCATCAGTGTGTGTGTGTGTTTATCTTGTTGCTGTGTTGGTGTGTAAGTGCAGCATGAGCAGGGGTGTGTCACTTGAGACAAGAAGATTCTCTGCCACCTGCTGTTCTCATGATCTGTATCCCTGTTTTAATTCTATCTCGCCCTCTCTCGCTCTCGCTCACTCACTCTCTTTCTCTCTGAGGTGGGGGCACTTCACCTCTCCATCCCTCTGTCAACACAACAAGCAAACACACACAGAGCGCCCATGGCCTTACGGCACACACCACAACTGTAGAGGGTTGCGACACTCAATGTTCTACTAGTTAATGCAGCTGATGGAACCTGGAACATTCTTCACTGAATGTAATCAGTCATATGAAAACCTACTCATTTTACTTAGCCACAATACAAATCAACCTAAGTGTTAGTAATTTGAATAAAAATAATATGTTGCCTGAAACAATATCCAGGTCCAACTGAAATACATTTGCTCATTTCAGCTCATATATTAGCTTTCAACCAATTTTCATCATCACATTAAGTTAACTGCATAGTTAGCAACTAGCTCACAATTTCCCTTTTTCTATTTGGCCTATGTATGTATTTAACAGGGTTATAATCTCCAACATATCTTTCTTGGAGAATTTCTGAAGAATTTCTAGGTTCATTAAACACCATAATGTAATTATCATCAAGTACAAAATAACATTTCATCTATAACAGTCTGTACTAACTATCAAAAGCACTTTGGGACAAAGTCACTGTGCTTTAGTCACAGCTGCAGCTGGACACTAGCAAAATAACCCCTTCTAGTAGTACTGCTACTAGAATTTGTTTAAAACAGACTGGTGTAAAACAAGCAAGTCATTACATGGAAATGGGCAGAACAACTGGGGTAAAAATGTATATCCTACTAAAGGAACACACAAATACCAAACATATCCTTTATATTATAATCACAGTTCTGGTGACTTTAACGAACCACAGCTTTTGTTATCCTCTGTTCTAACAGACTTTAGTATTTAAATACAATTTAAATATGGATTATTTTTAGTATTAGCCCCATTTGTACAGTCACACTGGACTTTAAACAGCTACAGTAGCAGAGAAAATTATAGTCACAGAGTTTGATCAGTATAGACAGTAGGAATATGCTTTATTATTCACCATATACACAATACTTGCTTGATTTAATATTTCAAGTCCACTGAACTTACTCATATTTAGAGATATGCATTATAGAATGCATTACACCACCGTATTATATTTAGGATGTCATACTGTTCCATTTAGGATGTCACTGTTCCATTTAGATCCGGTTCTGCCTTTTAAAGTTCACTTTTACCCCCTACTGGATACAACTTGTAAAAAGTTCAGATTAGCAGCACTTTATTCTAGTCCCATTTTTGCCAAGTTGTCAAAGCTCAGTCGCGGACTCCAACACCCCATCCAGGATCGAACAATGCAGACTAGTCAATAATGCCACTCTAAGAGATTTACTGATGCCACCAATCTGATGACGGGAAAGGCTTAAGTACAATTACCGGATTAAAGCATGGCTCTGTTTTTGTTATTGAAGGGAAGAGGAAAGTTAATATACTCTGTACCATATATAGCTGTGTAAATCAAGTTTAGTGCAATCTTTTTGACTGTAATAAAGCTACCAGCAGTCTACAGCCTCTTATTCAGGTTTCATATTAATAAAACAGAAAGACTTTCTCAATACCCCTTGAGAATAAAAGAAATATATATATAAAAACATTAATTAATTAAAAACACACACGCACACACAACATGCAGGCCACAGGAACACACACACACACACACACAAAACATGCAGGCCACAGGAAAAGCCTTCTGATCAGATTGTATCCGACACTCATCTCCAGTTTCAAGCTGCAAGTCTGGCTTTAATCTTTTCACTTCGACAGCACCCCTCTCAAAAAAATTATTCCTTGTCCAAATTCACAGCAATGTTCTGTAAACACATGTATATTTACAAAATAATAGTTAACAGTTGCTAATTACCATTCAACACAACACCATTTACTCTGTATGTCAAAATCCATGTCTTACAACCAAAATTTATATATTTTTGTATAGAATCTGAAGCCTGTCAAAACACTTTTGACATTCACACATTTAACTCAATGTGACATGTACATAATTGTAAAATACAAGGAGCCACATCTTGGCAACACAAACAATGAGACTTTAAAAAAAAATAACATCTACGGTAAAGACACTCAACATATTATGGCTCAACATATACAAGCAGTTTAATTAATCCACTAGCATCAGCAACAGACATTAAACTGAAAACAACTACAAAGCTTTAAGTACTGCTTTCTAATATAACATTACAGGAATGTACTCTATCCTGCCACACTGTTCAGTGGGTACTGGTTTTGAGTAAGACTTTGGGCTTCAACCAAACCCACCCCCATCCCCCCAACCTCTAAAAGAGCCTCAGACCAGTATGTGAATGGTTCTAATGCTTCTTGATCACTGCTACTGTGCCCTTGAGCAAACAGCACTCAAACTCACACTGCTGGTGGAACACAAAGCCTGGTACTGCACTCTCCCTGTCCATGCTAAGCTTATGAATGAGCACATGCACTTATTCAGGTGAAAAGGCTCCCCATTAACAATGTTCTCCCATATAACAAAGAACACTTAACTGCACTGCTGATGGGTTACAAGTATAATGCGGGAAGCCAAATGTTGCCTTTAGCATGTCAAACTGCAATGATTATTATATAACTAATTGTACAGCACCAGTAGCCTGTGTGTATGAGAGTCTATGTTGAGCAAAACAGGGACTCCTGCATAACTGAAATGCTGTGCTCACAAACCTTCACAGGCTACTGATGATGTCACACCACCATGCGCCCACTCAACTTATCCCTCCTCCTCCTCTGACAGGAAGTAGGCATCATTGAACCACTGCACACACTGTTTCATCACAGCCTGCATTCTTTTGGTAACGGTAAAACACTTAAGCTTCAGCACAGTGTTTTATTTATTAAAACAAATAACTGAACATCCTTCCAGCCTAATATACTGAGGAGCATGGATGTGTCCAACTGAAGTTTTAAAGCAACACAGGTTAACAGGGGAAGAGACAAATGTACGCACCGACATCAGACAGTGAAACCATATACATTGAGGTAATATGGTCGAAACATTTTACCTTTGAAAATACATCTGGATTAAACTGACCTACATATTTGCTTTCTTTTTACTTAGGTAAGAAAAAAAGAGTAATATTAAATCAAGATTAGATTAAACTTTACAGGTTTCTTCTTTCATCACATACCATGTCTAAGCTACTTTTCTGACTGTTAGAGACAAAGTTCTGAATAAGCCTGCAAAACAGCTCAGGTTAGAAAATGCGTCCTAAAGTCCAATCACTGCAACCCAATCACTTTCCTATTCAAATCATTTTTGGATCTTACAAAAGCAGCTTTACATTATCTGTCAATGTCAGAAAAGAAATAAAAAGTTAAAGCTGGTGTTTCACTGACTGACCTCTTCAGCACCTCTACTCCCACCCAACCAAGTAGGGAAATGTATATATGTGCTTGATGTACTAAGGTCCAGCTTTAGTTTGCTCCTGATCATTACTCCCATCAGTATGATTAGAGGCCAGCTAAAATTATTTTAATAGTTAATTATGTCACAAGATGAAGCCTTTCTTTTTGTGACCTTGGATATTAAGACATGGAGAACAAAAATCATTAAATAATTTCTTTATTATAGCAGTGTTATACGTGCATTTAAAGCTTAAAATCATACACTCCAGATTCAAAGTAGAGAACAAACAGAGAGTGCAGTTCATGGGATTGCCGGAACTGGAGTCAATGGTTTACAGGTGAAATGGTTCTCTGCAGTCATGCAACCACAACCCAGACTCTCAGCCTTGCAAGAAAGACCAGATGACCTTTTCTGCATCTGCATTATCATGCTGAGTTCATTAAGCATCAGAAGCTATGTTTACTCAAACACGCCATTCAAATGAATAACTACATTCTTTTGGATGTGTGGGTAAATATCTTCCTGCCACAGAGAAAAAGACCATAATAGTATATTACAAGATAAACAAGACCCAGACATGGGTGTTTGGCTTCCCCCCACCACCTCCCAATGCTGCAGCAAACCCCTGTAATCAGTAAATGTATCCTTTTTGTTAACAGACTGTCAAAACTAAATTCAATAAATGATTATTAGGTCGTTTTACTAGAAAGTGAGGAGTGTCACTCCGTTTCATTTCCTGTTTATTCTTTTCTCAACCTTGTAACTCACGTGACCCCCCCCCAAACTAAACCTTACTAAAGAAAGCTACCTAGTAACAGTAATTTGACTTTAACTGTAAAGTAACTTTTAATGCATGAAACAAAAATCGATTAGTTGCTTTTGGATAGGATTTTTAGCTGTAGTGGATGACAAAGCATGAGCGAGGGCAAAGTGATGGAGGCCGCAATAAATCCCCTATTGTTCTTCTCACAAAGTGCTGCATATTTATGCTTTTATGTAGCTCAGACATGAGAATCTACCAGTGACAGCCCGCAGCTCAGCACGATCAGAGACCAACCTATATTGTTACAACAGCTTTTTTTTGGTTCATGGAATGAATTAAATATGCTCGTGTCAATCAAAACACAGGTCATTAAAAAAAAAAAGCTATTTTTTCTCTAAACGTCATGGACCGCCGATATAAGTATAATGAAAATATTCTAATTCTATCGTTGATTTAAGAAGAGACTACTCGGAGAAATAGTCCAACTAAAAGCGGTTCTTCCCAGGTTACTGCTATTTTCCAGAATTGTCGTTACCGTGCCATGTCGAAAGCAGGGATTAATGAGCTAAGATACATATACGAGCTGAATCTCGTAAAATATGTAAGTAAAATATGAGGGTTGTGTTGCGGCTTCTCGCAGCCGAATATGTTGTGCACTTGCTTGTCCATGAGTGTGTTGGCGCTGCAGTCAGTTTCAACGATACAGGGGTGTGGAGGGATGACCACATTAGCTACCACATCTAGCTCTCCGCCATTTTCATTACGCTTTTACTAAGGACGGCAAGGAAATCCTTTGGTCGGAGAGTCCTTGAAATCGGAGGAAAATAGCCCAGCCAACAACCCGTCGCACATTTCACTTTTGCTTCCTTAAGTATCAATTTGTCAAATACTGTATACGTATTACTTATTTAGGATAAACGTTGTTTCAGCGCTATTTGGCTAGCTAGCAAAGCTTGCTGACGACGACAGCTAGTCAGCTCTAGCTAACAAAAAATAGATGGCTAGCTATTTGTTGTTAGATGTCCTGTATTCAATCAACACGAACTTATTAGGACAAATATCAAGGCTGGCGTCCAAGCAAAACGTTTCGTTTTACTATCTTTTCGAGGGGGACCATTCAAATCAAATGGAGCTAGCTATTCCACTAGCTAGTGTGAGACAGCCGGGGGAACCACACGGCTATGCTAACCAGCTAAAGTTAATACGCAGACGGAATTGAGGAATCGAGTTGGAGTTAGCGTGCCGACGTTATCCTCCGTTTACCGTATTTCAGCCCGTGTATTGTCAACACTTATCCAATTAATTGTGAGCATGTATGTTGTATTGTGTGAATTGTGCAATACGGGTTAGTTGATAAAGCACTGCACAGTTGACGGTCTTAAGAATGCTCCGCTGTTGGCGGAGGACTGGTTTTCAAAGCCAGCTAACTAGCTCGTTGGCTACTAGGTAGCGTTTGAGCCTGCCCCCTCCCCCACATTTGCAGCACCTCTCACAATCACACAGCTAGCTAGCTATTATGAGAAACTAGACAGAAACGACAGTTTCTTATTAATCATGTGAATGCGGCTACAGACAAACGGCGTATTGGCTTTGACATTACCATGTTATGAAGCTCAAGTGGTAGAACAGCATGAATCTTGGTTTGTGTTACAGAAGGGAAACATTAACAGCCTGCATGATGAATTTTAAAGTATGAGCCTTTTTCTTCCAATAGGTAAATGTGGAGCATATGCCTAGCTTGCTAATAGTTCAATAATGTTGGCTGACGAGCGTGGTAAACAAAAGCCCCGTTGTTGGTCGGTGACCCAGCGAGCTTGGTTGGCCCGTTTTACACTTTAAGCCTAGCTCTCCCCTTTCGTGTCTGCATTACTAATGTATCTAGCTACCTAAATATTTGTAAACACAGCCTGGCTTTGAAACAAGATGGTAAAGACGTGTCTAAAGAGTGGCCTCGACTATTGTAGAAAGAAACCACGGTTTGCGTCTAAATTAAATGTTGTATAAACATACACATAGCAATTCACTGATGTTTATTGAATACGGAACCATCTACGGAGCCGTCCTTTTCTACATTACATGGTTAAGCCTCTCTTCTTATTTGGCCAACTTGCCCTAGGACTGTCAACGCGACGTGTAACTAGCTAGCTAGCCAACATATTGAGGGGTTGCTATGCTAGCTAGCTGTAGATACGTAATGTAGGAAAAACAGCAGAGGTTTAAGAATGCTCGCGTGTTTCCGCTACTTTTCGCGCAGTTAAAACAAGTTTCCTAGCTATGTTGACAGTAACTTTTCCAAGCAAGCACAGCAAGAATAGCGAAATGTTTCTTGCTTGCTATAAGCGGTCTATTACATAGAAATGACTGTGTCTAAGGCTTACAAACTAGCAAGCTAGCTCTGTTAGCCGCACCGACGACTGCTAAATTAAGTGCGCTCTGACACCACTGGCTATCTGCCATTCTTACCACCCAAAAAAACGATTGAGAGGTATTTAAGCCATGAAATAAGGTCGTGCACAATAACCAGGAATACTTATACGTTTAAAAGTGACTAAACCTTATTATTATCTCAGCTAGCTAACTAGCCACATCTCCAGCATCCACACAGCCATGAGACTTAGCCACTTCAGTTAACGTTAGCCAACAAGATGTGCTGTAACATGATGAGCTACTGGGATAAAACCACTATTCTGGTGCAACACAAAGATAGGTGTATGGCTTGACAAAACACTTACCTTCAATGTCCACTGTAATAGCCGTGAATGGAGACACAGGGGACACGGGTGAGACCCCCGCCGCCCGTTCTTCCACACAACCAAAACAATACTCTTCGGTCTCCACTGCGGATGTATAAAGAAGATTTTGAAAATGCTAAAACTAATACTGTCGCCGTTATATGTGCCCTATTATTTAAACCTATTATCCCCGAAGTTTTCTAAACTCGGCATATAGTTTTTGTCAGTTTTGACCCTGTTAATTTTCCCCTACCTATACCGACAGTTAGAAACTGGATCCCTTCAATCCTGTCTCTTTTCCCTGTGCAAAAATGGCGGCCCTGGCAGAACTGCCGTAACCCCGCCTACCCCACGAACCCCCCTCTCTGTCATAGCATGCCCCGCCTCTACATTCCGCGGGGTTTCAAACACATCATTACAGGGGCTACGGGGAGGAGAGTTCATCCACGGTAAAGTTTTTTTTTTTCTACCTACGCTGTGTAGTAGCAAAGGCATCTCGCGTAGTAGTACGCCAAGTCCTCACTCCATATAGTGCATATATATAATCGGGTTAACCTGTAAAAAGAAAATGGTTTACGTTTTGTTCTAATTGATTGATTGATCTAATTTTGACCACAGACTCGACTTGAATATTAAAAAAATCAATACAATGCATAATACACGACTGCATTTACGATTAACTGTAACCTTAGTGTATATGAAATTGGTTTGCCAATAAAATTGTGACAAACTTGGTGACAACTTGGAATATTGTGTTCGAACGAATGCTGTGGAAATTGGAATTGCAAAGGTATTTTAAGGGCTTTATTAAACATGTTTAAAGTATGAAAAGACAAATGAAAATATTCCCTTAAATGTAATATACAACCACGAGTGACACTCAGTTATATTTATTGTAGCCGGTGACTGTGTAGATTCATCTTAAATTTAAAACGAAATTAGTCCTAGTCCGTCTCCTTAAATACTTTTAAAAATACAATTTCACTGTCATTCTGAAGAGGAAGTTGAATTTCAAACCATTGGTTTCCTCTTTTTGCCTCTGAACCTGTTTTTTTCCTTCAAATAAGTAGTTTACATAGACTCGGCATTTTTTATTATTATTATTCAGTATGTCATCCTGGTAAGAATGTCTAAGCCGTGGCCTCGGATGAATAGTGCACCTATAAGAGTGCACCCGATAGAGTAGGAGGCAAATGTATTATGTAACCCTTTATACAGGCGCAGTGCTCTACTCAGCTAAAGGTTGGAGTTTAATACAGTTATGAACACAATAATCTCTATATATGCAATAGATAAATATTTAAGATGGAGCTTATTCTCTCTAGGTTAAGACGTCTTTGCATCATAGCCAATAAAACGTACGGATTTTCGAGAGCTAATCTTATTTTGTCGCCTTTTGATGGAACAAGCAGTTTGCATTGAAACAATCTTATCTTGTTGCATTAAACTCCAGTTTTCTACTAGACGGTCTTCTCAGCATCTCAACCTAGATAGAATTACCCTCCCCCACACCTAAATAGATCCAAACCGCATCCCCTTGCGCATGCGCATTTTGTGGTATAAAGCTGAGAATATTAGCTTTCACTTGGAGGAGTATAGCGTACGCAACCGCTGAAGGTGAAATAGCAAGGCGAAGCAGACAACTTCGACCGAGCCGCTTGTGATCAAAGCAGTACAAAGAAGTTACTACGTTTTCTAAGGGGAAAATAAAAAATAACATAATTGTATCGGGCTATCGCGCAGGATTTATTTTCTTCGATCAAATTACATTTTCAACGTTTTAATCTCCGGACGTTGAGGTAGCTGGACACTGAGACGATCAAGATCAAAGCAGAGCTGGAAGCCAGGGCATTCTATCAACGTCGATAAGGTTCTTTGTTTATTTCGCAGGATAAAAATGGCGATTTTCTTTGCGTTTACCCCACCCAGTGCTGCTTTAATAGTTTGAATGACATTGCCCTTGACCAATAATGCTCTCATTGTCCTGCTTTCCCGGACTTGGTTGGCTTTCGGTGACATCATTCGAATACCATATGTGGGCGGGTTTTGAGCTGTGAGGGGTGAGAGGCGCACCCGGAGATCCGACTCGGTAGTGGTAGACGGCGCCATTTATATGAATTCCGCTCACTACGTGATAGAAAGGATCTCATTTGTTTCATGAACGCACGCTTTTTGTATATTTATCTTTACGCGTTTAAAATTGGGATTGATCGAAAAGGGTAAAAAAAAAAACCTCAATTATTTTGTACAGAAAAGATAAACACGACGAACAGCGTCGTTCTTTGCGGCGCTGTTCAGGCCTACTAGGCGGGGCCAGTAGTGGGCCAGAAAATGTCACTGCCGCAAACGGGATTCGACGATTTAGAAGTAGCCTACGTCATTAGGCAGGTTTCCGAAATTGATGCGGATTGTTTGTGGGGGTTAGTATCTTAGTTCCGCACCGAGGGACTTTATCCAGGTGGTGTGGATTACCCATGCGATACGAATTAACGTACTATGCAAGATATAGTACGATAGTCTGAATCTATTAAACACGTTTAGAAATCTTGGAATTCTCACCGGTTTAAGGCTCGGTGTTTACTGAAGCTATAAAAACACAGAATACCATTGCATGGTTTATGAATTCGAAAACGGTGTCTAGCCTCCATCGCTAATGCCTAGTCTAAATGCTGTCAATTCATGATATATACGAGCCTCGTTTGTAGAAATGGCAGTGACTGGAAACAGGTTGGATATTGAAGTTTACTTTATTTTGGATAAGCATTGCCAAAGTCTCAGTTCAACAAGCGAATTTAGTTTAAATTAATCCTACAAGGAAATACACAGAGGGATGGCTTTTCCTGTTTTGGTATTTAAATCAGTTTGAATGAATTGTATGTTTCATTTTTTCGTTATAATGGAAGCGATTATTACATTTTTTGTAAAGGATCCAGATGCGAATGGTAAATAAATATAGACGCGCATATATATATTTACAAATTTCAAATCGCTTTCACTGGCATTTCAAAAATTAAGCTTGTCAACAGTCGGTCGATATTGATTGCTGTTACATGGTCGCCATGTTGTCGCTCCCTTGTCCGATCTCGGGGTGATTAAATGGCGTATTGGAGCATTTTCAGTATAAACGACTTACTCCCAGTGTACTTTATAGTCGCTAGTCTGAGGATATATAATTTTTAATTAAATATTACAGCAGATTTATTTTAGGTATTCTAAGTTCAGGTGGCAGGAGTTATCAAGTGGTCTATATTCCTCTATAAATAGATATTTAACGTTATCTCCACCTAGCCTAAGTAGATGATTTGGTTCTTCTGGATTAAATTTCTTTCAACTATGGCAAGAACATCCGGAATATAACTTTGCAACAATTATAATTAAAATAGTAATAATACAGAAATGATTTCTTGTTACAATACAACACAACACTATACATTTAAAAGATGTATCCATCCACTGAAACTCCAGAGTGAATTTGCAGCTCGACAGATTAAAATTAATTATGGCACAATAACACCATACTAGGATTGTCGAACACAATGTTGGCTTTCAGCAGCCTGACAGTGATTAACAAGACTAAAAACAATTAAAAGTGGAGATATACAGACAACCAACGTCTCCGAATATTTATAATAATAATAATAATAATAATAGAATTTAATTTATAAGCGCCTTTCAGGACACACAAGGACACTTTACAAGGAAG
>JAOYMR010000003.1:8175581-8191269 GCA_025802075.1 Tenebrosternarchus preto
TTCTTTGGTTTTTTTTTTTTTCCCCCCCCACCTCTTTTCAACAACCACCCCGCACCCACCACCCCTCCCCCCCCCCCCCCCCCCCCGCCTTCTGCCACACACACACACACACACACACACACACATGCACATAGTGGCTCCTGTAGACTCCCTGTGCAACACTGAAAGAGATGGCAGTTTTAGTGGTGGCTGTAAATGGAGGGAAATAAGAGAAATTGCACTGGAACTATCCTGAGAGCTGTGGAGTCTCCATAACCTGCCTATAATTACTCCACAACCCCCAGAGGCCCTGTCTGCTCTCCTGCTGGTACCACAGCTCGCCCCAACACAGCACCCCTGATGATCCTAACAAAAAAATGGGTCAGAACCAAGCCCCAAACCTGCATAACCTAAAGATAGAGACAAACAAAGAAGGAAAGAGAGACAGAAAGACAGATGGACGTTATTAATTGTGGTTAAGATTATTTGATGATTAACCTGCCATTCACCTGTCTAAAAGAGACAGTTCATCAAAATGAACCCCCATACATATTGTGTCTCTGGTCTTTAAAGCAGGTAATAATTCTGAAGTACACACACACACACACACACACAAACACACACTATTCTGCTATTTTCTTTGTCATTAAGTGGTTATATGCCGCATGTTTTCCCACCTAAGTAAATTTCAGGTTTCCCCATGTCTGCTGTTGACAGTGGTGGCAGGAGTCAATGGAAAGGGCCATTTGAATCCCTCTGCTGTGACGTGCGGCGTTCAAAAACGACCTTCCCAAGCGGCTGATGGTTTCTGGAGGCCGGACAGGGTCAGTGAGCAGCCGCTGTAGGAGCGTTAATGGTGCTGCCTACAGGGTGTGTGGGGGAGGGATGTTGGCTCGGTAGCCCTGCCCTACAGTTCACCGCGCAGGCAGCATGGCAGTGTGGGGCAGGGCCAGGGAACGCAAAAGCCTTGGATGATTCTCTGGCTGTCTCATCAGAGAGGGAGGGAGGGAGGGAGGGAGGGAGGGACAGAGTGCGAGAAGGAGGGAGAAGGGGAGGGGAGGCTCAAGTAGAGTGTAATAGGAAACCAGCCCTCCTTTCGTTGCTTCCTCATCTCTCTCTCTCTCTCTCTCTCTCTCTCTCTCTCTCTCTCTGTGGTCCCGCAGGCAGCTGGATGGAATAGCACACCTCCTTTCTCACTTCTCTCTCTGCGCGGTTCTTACTTGCCAGGAGAGGAGCCACGGTGGGACTGTACACGCACAGACTAGAAGAGCACAGCACTAACCAGAGTAGACCCTACATCCAAGGGGGAACCGGGACAAGACGGGCCAAGAGCCAGAGGGTGAGTCCCGCTTGGGCCAGCCTCGGGTGGGGAAGCATGGGCCCACAAGGGAGGTGGAGAAGGGGGGGGGGATCTCCAGACTAACAGGTGCAGAGACCCTCTGGAGATAGAGCAGTCCATATGCTCTACCACAGAGGGCATTCGCTCTACATGAGCCCATTCACCCAGTCAACTGACGTATCTGTATTTAACAATGTTAGTTTAATTTCCTCATCACGTTGCTGGGGTGCAGAGTTTGCCCTGCCGTTTCTTTGTTAATGGTCTTCAGCAGAAGTGGACGTGTTTAGTTTCATTGACTACACTTGCCTGTTGGTTGTTGGAGTTTATTTCAGTAGAGCCTGTGAAAGGTGATGCCTTTTTTGTGTAAAGTGAATGATATTGTCAAACGTAGTAAAGAATATATTTGTGAATGAGTTTTATGGCAGTGAAAGGCGGTTAACAAGCTGTTGAACTGGTTGTGTTTGGTATCTTAACTTTTTTCCATGTTCACTAGAATCTCATATGTAATATGTTATATTTTATATATAATAGTACATCAGTATTTAATAAATTGTGGTGTATAGTGTATGTGAGTAAGAGAGTTGGTCAGGTTTAGGGTGTTATTAGTCTTTATTAGAGTCTTTTGAAAGGAAATAAGGCTTATCTTGACTGAATATTCAATAATGAGAAATGGTACTTTTCATAATGATTATTTCCACATGTGTGAGTCTGTCTCTGTCTTTTTGTTTTCAGCTTGTTCGCATTCTCTTTCTACTCTCTCTCTCTCTCTCTCTCTCTCTTTCTCTCTCTCTCTCCCTCTCTCCCTCTCCCTCTCTTTCTCTCTCTCTCTCCCTCTCTTTCTCTCTCCCTCTCCCTCTCTTTCCATCTGTATTTTTAGATGAGTGACAAGGTGTGTTGAACATAAAGGAACTATAAATATGGAATCAATATAAGACTTATTCGTTATTTGAAAGACTGCTGTCCAGTCTGCACTGTTTAACATTGATCTTGATCTAACAGAAGCCCATCTTTACACAGCAGTAAAAGCCCCTGCTTTAAACTGTAGTGATAAATGAATCTGGGAATAAAGCTAAAAAGGAAAAAAAAAATCCCTCTATAAACACAGCTCACTTTGCCCTAAAATTGTTCTATTTAAATAGCTCAGTTATAGATACATAAAATGTTTTAATCATTTCCGTTCAGCACTCAGCATGTCAGCATCTTGGAGCAACACATTATTAAACCATGCACATCATTCCACTGCAAGCAATTATCAATAATCAACTTCGAAGGTCATCTCCACGATGAAAACATATTAGGCACGAACCCAAAATATACACAATAAAACTAGATTAGCGTGAAGGTCACTCAATAAAAGGGTGTCTAGGGTGTTTAAGCTACTTGCTTTGGTCAGTTTACCCAGCAGACACTCTGGCCCACTACTGGGTGTTTGGGTTAAGCAGGCCTCGTGCGGATGTCCTGCGGTACGGCCACGTACCGATGGAAAGGAAAGCGCTTGTCATTTCCTGAACGCAGCCAGGCTTTAATTCCAGGGCCTGCCGTGGCAGACGGGATTTCTGCTGCTTGTCCAGCCTTTCAGCTGCAAAGTTTCCGAGAAGGGAGAATGTCCAGCGGCAGCAGGAATGAAAGTGGGATATTCAGGAGTTCCACAGAGAGAGAGAGGGGGGGGACTGATGATGGTCAGGCACATGGTCGGTGTGGATTTAGTCATGTCTCAGAGATACAAATGAAATTATAGGAAATTGCATCAGAGTTCACAGAGATTCATTTGCAGTTCAGGTCAATCCAGTTCAATTCTTAGCTTTCTTGAAAACTTATTTATTTATCACCATGGGAAATTCCACATAGGAAGAGTGAGTTCTCAAAGCAAAATGTATCATGTGAGATCAGATCAGTCTGATATGGTTTAGCAGGTTGTGTCTGACCTCAGGTGCTCGAGTTCCAGTGTTACTGTATGCTCAACACCTCAGTGTCCTTACACTGGCCAAATGCTTGCCTATTAAAGATCCACTGATGTCTTTAGCAGCTGTGTATGTGTGTGTGTGTGTGTGTGTGTGTGTGTGTGTGTTTGTGTAGGTGTGTGTGTGGGAGGGGGGCAGCATGAGCCACCACCTAGATTATGAAGCTCTGTCTCTCCTGCTTATTGCCAAAGAGGTTTCATGAAATGTTTTGTAGTTTTCCATATACTTGTACACACACACACACACACATACACACACACACACACACACACACACTTAAACACACAAATATGCAGACACACCCACACATACATGCAAAGCTCAAATGTTCACTCAAGCTGACAAGTTAAAATGACATTTTACACACACGCATTTTTAATGAATCTTTCCTGTTCTTCAAACTTTAGTTTCAGGAGTTGGGCTTAACAGTTTTGTAAATAGTTATTTTTGGGTTATTTTTTGATTTTCTGCTAATTTCACAATTTGTGCGGTTTATGACAAATACTTTCAAAGCGCAAAGCTACATTATAACAGCATTTGCAGTTAGAAGTGCTTCATAAAACTGGACATATATATGTAGACATAAAACTGCCTAATGTTCTTAGCAAAGTCTGTATAAATTTTTTATATGCTTCATCCATTAGGTATGAGGAAAGATACAACCCTGCTTTTCCATTCTCTTCACTTTTTCATCCTCTCTTCTCCCTCATGTAGAAACACACAAAGATAGACAGAGAGAGAGAGATGGAGAGAGAGAAAGCAAGGAAGAAGAGAAAGAATGAGTGAGATAACAAGACATTTATTGTTTGTGAACTTTATGTATTGATTTAGATTTTTCTAGTCAGTGTAACCTTTCAAAATCTCCATGGACAGAAGAAGGCAAACTGGTACTTATGTGTTACTGAACTGCCGTAAAAGAGAGAGCGTCCTCTTCTTTTCTTTTGTTAGGACTAAAGTAAACAGCCACTGCTTTGATCTGGGCTCCTGGTTCCCCCTCCCTGTCTATTCTCTGGTAGAAAAATAGACTTAAAATGTACAGCATACAATAGGCAACTGTGGGTTGAGGCTTTAAATATCATTTATAGAAAAGACTGAGTGTGTAATGCCAGAGTTTCCACCAAGGCTATTAATTAAATAAGAACTCTTTCTGTAAGAAGAATCACAGGACAGGACCACAGGACCACAGAACACATGCATTTCATTAGACATCAGGAATATTTGGAACAAGTTTCCATTTTTTCAAAGACATGTTCTTGCTTAATGTGGTCCATGTCTCTAGCAAAAGAAAAGTTCAACTTTTGAACTTCAGAGCTGAACCTGCTTTTTTTATCTTCATGATGGAGACATTTAATGTTATACTCCCTCTGTGGTTCTTGGTGGACTTTTGTTGTTGTTGTTGTACCTGAATTTTCTTATTTCCCCATGTCTTGTATATGTGGTTGTGTCTTGGGCAGAGATAATCTTTGAACCTCTGAAGAAGTTGTGGGTTGTATGTTCTCTGCAGACGTGCTGGTCCAGGGGTATCTCCTCAGCACTGAAGTCATGGGCTGGTCAAAGGGGACTGCGGTTTGGCTGGAGATGATGGTGTGTTCGGTCCTCCCTCTCTTCCTCATCATCACCTTCATCTCTGCACTCTCTCCCCCACAGCCGAGAGTCTTCCTTCCCTTTCAAGGTAAGCACCATTCCCACAAGGATACAGGATAACTTCCTGCTGACATGAGGTCACTTCCTATAATGATGATACGAAATGCGTCTAGATTACAGAGGATAAATACATAGTAAAATTTTGAAAGAGGACAAGTTAAAAAGCTAAGTATTTTTTTTTTATTGTAACATTTTTTCAGTAATTTTATGCTGCATGAGTTTGAGACTGAGAGTAGACTGCTCGAGTAAACATGATTTCAGGTCTGTATTTGCTCTAAAAGTCCGCACGACGATAGTGATCTGGTTTTGGATTTACTGGATGTCCTGTTTTTAAAACATGTAACCTGAAGAATTTCAGTCACCCCCTAAGATTTGTTCATGCAAGAGAATAAATGAGGAACTAACTGGAATGTTATTACCTAGAAGTAAAATACTAGACTTGTATCAGTGAGATGTTACATTAGCAAAATACCACAGAGCACCTTCTGTCCTAATGTCCTAATCAAGAGGTTTCTGCACTCACAAACAAACATGAACATGACTTCACAAACAATCTTGTGAAGTCACTTTCCTTTTAAGAGTGGTTTACCCCACCAGAGAATCCATCTCAAAGTCTTTGGAATGTTTTAGAACCTGCCCCGTAGAGATGTGCCTCTGTCCCAAATGTGAAAAGCAACATCATCACTGGGTCTCAAGATACATCTTCTGCAGCTGCCACCTGAGCTCTACTGGCTGCTCTTCTTGGTGTTCTGCTGTTTGCTCTGCTGGGAGCTCTGTTTGTTGGTCTGCTGTTGGTTTTCCTGTTTGCTCTGTTGTTTACTCTGTTGTTTACTCTGCTATGAACTCTGTTTTTGCTCTGTTGGTTACTCTGCTGTGAGCTCTGTTTTTGCACTGCTGGTTACTCTGTTGGTTACTCTGCTGTGAGCTCTGTTTTTGCTCTGTTGGTTACTCTGTTGGTTACTCTGCTAGATGTGCTGCCATTATTCAAATATGACAGCAGCTGGGAGGTTTTATGTGTGTTATATAATCAGACCTGTCTGATCGTTTGAACAGTTTTCATTTCACTTTGTGTATAATATTACATATCAGAAAAAATAAAATAAGATAAAGTAAATGTCTGTGAATTCAGACATGTCTGTGATGAAGTTGTACAAAATGGTATGTAAATTAAACAAGATTATACCTTATTGATGCTCATTGAATACATTAGCAATATTTACTTCGTCTTTAATTGGTTTTAGACAAAATAGACTTACTTTTATTAAATTGCATTATTGTAATGATTCAGTTGGTCAGTTGGATAGTTAGACTTTGTATAACATTGTTATATAACATTGTTATATTTTTGAGTAGTTGAGAGAACGTTACAGAAGTGCACGTACTGTAAGTTCAGCTGGACCACCTTAGAGAAAACAAAGAAGCTTCCTGCTGTTATATTTGAACTAGGCTGTAACGTTATCTATCAAGGTTTCAGCTTCTCTGATACCAGGCATTGTCCTTGATAATGAGCTATACCAACATGCATTACTGGATGAATTTGGGAAACACACATACACACATGCATGCGCGCGCACACACACACACACACACACACACACATAAACACATAGGGTCCAGTTCTCTTTGATCTATATTCAGAGCTCTATGGGAGAGATGTAATAACACAGCACAGACACTAGCAGATGTTTGAAGTTTGCTTTAAACATGGATGTGCTGATAATGCTATATGTTGTGTTTAAGAGGACTTCAGCAGCCTGGTGTCACTAGAGTCTGTACTTCCTGATGAGATCTCGCTGTTGTAAACTTGCAGGCATAAACCAACAGGTCAGGCTGAAGGTGTTTGTCATTAGTTGAACTTTTGCACCAAAGAAGTTTTTTTAGGATATCTACAGGGTTATTGTTATGACTGATTGTCTGTGTGTAAATACCTGGTGAGAATGTAGATACTGCTCCCAGATCAGCTTCCTCTCCCTACACCTGACATACAGAAATAAAAAAGTGAACCTAATTTCAGGGCAGTTGCCAAGGGTTACCTAGAGAAGGTTGTCTTGCCCTAACACACCCATGTTAATGTGACTATAAACGTTTGCGCTGAATCAGGTGTGAGGGAGCAGTGGGATCACTAAACCATGGCGTTCTCAGAACTTTCAGGACTTGAGATTGAGAAAATTGGCATAAACAAACAATGGTTTTGGAAAAATGCCTGATTCCTGAGCCAGGGGTTGTTTTTCTGCTAATGGGTTGCATTTTGTAAACCACTACTATTGTACAGTGAAAATCTATTTTGTCTGTTAATGAGCCGAAGGGGAGAGAGTCATAATGTATACACTCAGTCTCTGTATGGAAAGAACATTACTGTTATGCTATTACACTGTTTGTTTCAGGTTGAATGTTGCATTCTCTTTCTGTATATATTCTGGATATTACATTTCTTTCTCTTCATGTGCCTTTCCAGTCATTATGGTTTTCCTTTTCTCTCATCCCTTCATTTTCTCTTTATTTGTCATTTCCTGCTTTCTCTCTCTTCTGTCTTTCTTGTTCTGTCTGTACTTTTTCCACTCTCCTTTCACTCTCACTTTCCAGAGGTTTGGATTAGCGGTTCCTGTTAGGAGGTGCTCAGAGGCCTGAGAGGGAGCATGGTAGCTTAGAAAACATCCCATAATTCTCTGTAACACCATCTTAGTAGCTGGCCATGCTGTTAGTTTGGATGACCTTGTCTGACCTTTTTAGGCAAAGGTTGCAGTGATGACAGCTAGTCAAAGTCAAAACAGCTAGTGGGTGTTTCAGGGTGGTAGAGAGAACTTCCCACTCAAAAAAGACCCTGGTTTTGAACATTGTGACTGGAATCGGTATGGACAGGAAAAAGCTACTCCCAAATTGGAATGACTAATTTCTTTTTTTTTTGTGATCAAGTATTTTTTATTTATTTTTAAAGGAGGACTGACAATCAGGACAAGATGTACAAATTCTCCAAATATACATACCTCGGAATGACTAATTTCTGCATTCTGCAGTGTGGATTTGATTAGTCTCTGAGCGCTGGTTAAGGTCTAAAGAAGTTTGTGAAGGTTTGGAATGATGCAGGGAAGATGGGGAGATATGATGGATGGATCTTGGCACAGGGATTCCTGGTTCTAGTGCTGCTGTTGGTCTCAACATGTCCCAATCACGTGTCCCAATCATCAGTGCATCAGTGCATACAGTTTTTACGATGGGTTTTGTTTTAACCACAGTTTAAAGGCCCACTGGTAGACCCATGATGCTCTTGGGTTTGTGGTAGAACCAATCTAATTGAGTCACGGTGCATTGATGGTGTTGGAACAGATTCTATGTGTCGTATATCTGTACTGTTGCAGACAGCTGCAGGGGTTTGACAGTGTTATAGGCCTATGAACCAGTCTATTTCATAGCTTCATTCTCCCTCCTGTAAACTCTCTCCTTCTTCTGTGGAAAGACTTTAGAGCTCCTGGATCATCTCCAGTTAATACAGTGATAGAGAAAGTGTGAGAGGCAAAGATAGAGAGAGAGACAGAGAGAGGGAGATGGAGAGAAAAAGACCCCTATTAAGGAAAGGCAAGGGGTTCTGAACTTTCCACTGGTTCATAAAAAGGGAGTGTGATGAAAGGAAAAAGAGAAGTAAAACAAATCCACGGAGGTGGCAGGTGGGTTTACACCTGTAGATGTATTCTGAAGCTTACCTAGCTTATGTTGTTCTAACAGGGGAAGGGCCCTTCCTGATTGCAGCACTCCTTGTTTTACCAAATTTAAATATGAGAGGACAAACTAAAGGAGATTTGAAGACCTCAAGGCATGTGAGCAGAGGTGGATGGTTCAAAATAAAAGTCCTCCCTAAGGATTTTTTTTCTAAGTGCGTAGCTTTACTAATTAGCTCAGGAGATTTAGGTGGAATTCATTAGTGAGATCAACTGAGTGATGCAAAATCAGGGGGAGAGCTTTTACCTTTCAAGCTTGAGCTTTTGTGTGTGTGTATGTGTGTGTGTGTGTGTGTGTGTGTGTGTGTGTGTGTGTGTGTGTGTGTGAGTGTGTCGCTGTATGAGAGAGCTGGCCACAAATCTTCAAGCGATCTGTAGCGAATACTCTGGAGAGTTACGGTCTCTGATAATTTGCTCCCATGATCCGACAACCCCCTCAGACGATTTGCTCCAGTGATCTGACGACAGGGCAGTGAGAGGCTCACATTCATTAGACGAGAGAAGCGTGTCTCCCTCATTCCTCACCTCACAGGCTCGTTCATTCACACTGTCACCCAGTCGGCAGAGTGGCATGACAACCAGAGATCAGCAATAAAGTATATATAATAATAAAGGTTTTGAATTTCAGTGAAGCGTGATGCAATAAATAAAGATTTTCTTATGTAGTCCTTATTTTATCTAATATTTAGTGTATTTGTCCAGTGTTATTAAAATTCACTCATATCTCTCTTCCCCCAGGGTGAGACTGTGATTAGTGGAATGATTTATTAATGTAGTTTTTAGAATGCTATATGCAGAAAGTGCCAATATTTTTAAGATAAGAAACAACCAAGGAGCATTAATTCTGCATGTTATCTTTTCTAGAATATCTTCTGATAGAAATTGAATCGTCTCTGTATATGTTTGCTAGGACATCTAATTGCATTCACATGTAATATCAAGTGAAGGGAGGGAATTTTATTCATTGCTTGATTGAGTGATTGATTTAGTGACAGCTGAATGATAACACATGTCATCTCCTTCCAGCCTGTTTTAGATTTGTTTACACCACAAATGCGGGACATTCTTGAAATTCATCACAAATTGTGCCAGCAAGTCACAAGACACAAACACATTCTCCAGCTTTCCAGATTTGCCACTTCAGAGGTTTTCTCTCATGTGGGGACACACCCAAACCTCAGTCACTCTGACGTTCAGCTTTCTCACCCACTCTACCCAGAATGCTGTTCATCTTGGCTGATGATTCCCGCTTAAACCGCTCGCTCATTCACAGACTGATCTTTTGCACTTAATTCTGATCTATGGCTTTTTGTAGGCTTCAGTAGGCTTTATTAAGTGTTATATTAGTGTTGATGGGATAAGCTGAGAGTTAATGGGGGGATTGAACATTAACAGTTACTATGTAGAAAGAGACATTTCTCATGTTGACAGTGATGGAGTATTATTCATGTAAGCATGACTGTCTTCCTGAAACTCTGCAATTTGAATTTAATGCTTAAGGTTTTGTCTGTGGTTGTTAGTTGGAGAGGGAAATAACAAATATGAATGTTGGTGAGCCCAATACACACAAACATACAAACTATAATTAAGTCTGTGGTGTGTGTGTGTGTGTGAGTCTGGGCCTGCATTTTAAGCTGATTCAGGGAGTTTATTGTTCTTGAGGTTTGGTCAGAAGCACTAGAAGGCCTCAGCGTTCAAAAACGTTCATGGCTCCAAATTATTGGCATATTTCCGAACTCTTTGAAAAAGTCCTGACCTACTTCTGATTTAAATCTAAATCATAGTCCTCCACGTCTGCGACTGGGAAAAAAAAGAAACCTAGACTCTTTCGCGGCCAAGGTAAAACATTCTCTGAATTCTTCGCCAGAAAGATCAGCTAGAATTGTAAAGCCATCTGATATCTGGCATTCCCAATGGTCTGAAGTAAGCTGATGTGCCAACATTAAATCTCCTCTAACTGAAGAGAACAGTTGTTTGATTTTTAGTGAGATATTAAAATCCAGGTATGCATCATAATATACTTAAACTGGCTTAATTTCCACAGGATGTAATGGTAAAACGTTTTAATAGCATTGCTTTTTGAATAATTAGCTAGTGTCATGGCAAGGTCAAGCAAGGGTCATGGTTGAGATGAGAAGCAGACAGAGCTTGTCTGAGAGAAAACTACCTGTAATGTGCTGCCTCTCAGCTTCGCAGGTTGGCCTTCCCACCCTAGGCTGTTTATGGTCATCAAATACAACAAAATGATGACCTAATGGACATCAAAATGATGACCTAATGGACCAATGGATAGGCACAGTTAATGTTGTAAGACTTGGGGATTTCCAGCTCACTACAAGCCCCACAAAGGGGTCATTTGAATTGTCATTCGTAACATGCCGAAACACCCATATAACTGAGTGTGAGTCTGGTGTATATCTGTCTTAGTGTGAGTCTGATGTATGTCTCTCTTAGTGTGAGTCTGATGTATGTCTTTCTGCAGGCTTGTGTCTGGACATTTCCTTTGCTAACTGGTTCTGTTGCAGTGCAGACAATTTCCTATCAAGCAGGAGACAAGTCAGTAGAGCCAGAGGCTGCCTCGTCTGCTCTCTCTTGCTCACTTGTCTCCATCATTTCGCCTCCTCTCTGCCCTCCTGACAGTCTCCCTCACCTTCCTGACCTGTGTGGGCTGGCTCACTCTCCCTGTGGCTCTTGCTGGTGAAAGCACAGTCGATAGGCATCAATACCAAGTGTACACTGCTCCTAACTGCTCTCCCTTGATAAAGTTTGATTTATTCAAAATCATTGGCAACTTGCTCTGTGCTCACTCAAATAAGCTTTGCCCCCTTTAGCCCCTATAGCCTCGGTGGTTTGATTGTGGACTCATGGTGGATCTGTGATTTATTTGATTTGTATTCACAGAGAAGCATTTTTATGGTCTGAGCACAATGAGATGCAATGGTCCATGTAGAAGATGCCAAAGTTTTACGGAAAGAACAGCTTCTTGGAGGCTACTGATGTAATCAGGTGAATTAATGTTGGAATGGGACCAGCCTCTATAGTCGATTTTGTCCCTTGAATCCAAACTCAGTGCCAGCTTTGGCCACTGTGTCATTACAGTGGATTTCTATCGGTTGGAATGTCAGCATACACCTAGAGGAGAAAGATACCCTGTTGGATTGGAGTTCCAGATGATCTTCTAATCTGCATGTCTGGGTGTATTTTGGCTGTAGGAGTTGGGGTGGGGTGGGGTTAATTGCAGTGTCAGCACCTGTTATTCATCCATATTTCTTTGTCATTGAGATACCCATACATCCTCTTGGGCTTCCAGAGGGAAGGGTGGAGGGTTATCACTCTCACACTCACTGCATGCTGTCAACACACCTAAAGCTCACAATGGGAAATGAACCTAAAAGTCCATAAAAGGCCTATGAAGGAGAAAGAAAAACTGGGGAAATAACCTGTATATTACAATTACCAAAGTTTTCAAACTCTGGGTTCTGTTGGGTCTAGGCACTGCACACTGTACCAATCTTATGACTGCTTTACTCTGGAATTTAGTTTTAGAAGTTGTTTCATCTCTGTTTAATTGACTGTATTATTTATTCTAAGGAAAGTACTCTGTAAAAGCCCTGTAGAGTTATTTTACCCTACCTGCACTGGTAATGTCCATCAGGATATGATTGGTGCTGCATTGCTCCAGAGTTTCCTATTTTAAAGCTAGGAATTTTACTGTAGTTTTATTGACACTTTTAAAAGTTACTGGGCTTTGACTTGTGAAGTTTTAACTTTCTGCAGTAACCTTTTTGCCTCTTGCAGGAACAGGCAGTGAAGAAGATAATACAGCAGTTATAATCCAAGTCTTGAGTACCTTTGCTTTGCACATTTTTGTGTTTCTCCCTATTGAACATACCTGATCCACTGCCTTACTTGCTCATAAAGCCATGGAACACAATGCAACCTGAGGCCTTGGTGTCCTGGCGAGGGAACTGCCTGTGTATGTCACCCAACTGGAACCGGCCCTGTGTTTTCAGGGGGAAGAGACTTTACATACAGGTCAGTCAGTGACTTATGGAAGGTCTCACAGGCCCTGCTGAAAGGTCAAAGGTCACAGGGTTGCCTGCTGTGGGTTGGTGACAAGTGAGTAGAAGGGCAGGTGCTAATTGGGGCACAGTGATTGCTACCATGATGGGCTGGGTGAGGGTAGAGTTTCATCTCCTGCCAGGACTGTTAACCAATGGAACAGAAATACAGTTCTGAAACTGAACCGATGAGAGTGAGAGAGAGAGAGAGAGAGAGAGAGAGAGAGAGAGAGAAAGGAAAAAAAAGAGGGGAACAAGAGACCAAATGAGATAGAGAGAGAGAAAGAGGGAGTAGTTGATGGTGAACATATAAGGTGCTGAAATGCTGAATTGAGATGTAACACCCTGAGCTGAAGGCTTTTTAAGTATTGAGTGGTTTTAGGTTTGATGGATGTGATACACTTTCCAGTGGGATATTTCTTGGACAGATGTGGTGCCCTAGGATGGAGGTGTCAGTACTGACACTGTTTACATGTTTCTGTATTCAGTGGATGTCAATGGTAATGACTTCCTCAGTGGGCATGGAAGAAATTGTAGTTTGCCCATAGACCTTTATATGACCGTTATTAAAAAAAAACACCACAAACTTTTGGAGATGTACCATGATGGTTTAGATGAGGGTTTTTTCTGTCTGTTACGCAGTGTTGTGTGTGTGTGTCCTGAGGACAGGCAAGGAATGTGGAGAACGTCAAGAGGCAAGACATTCTGACGACAGTCACCCACCTACCCCCACCCCCACCCTGGGTGGTCCAATATCGTTCCTTATATGCTTACAATCCCATGGGTTTTACCTGACAGGCTGCCTCTTCATCCAACAAAGTATTAGCTGTCAATCATCCAGTATGTCTCTCAGGTTCCAGTCCCTCAACCAGCATGGGGGCATATTCCCCTGAACCAGGAAAGAGGTCTTTGTGTGCAGGAGTAAGTGAGAATGTTTAGGTTGCCTGGGCAGAAGCTTAGTATCTAACAGTATGTGTGAAATCGCTTACACACTGTATTACGAGAGTGTAGCCGTGCGGAACCAGACTAGGAAGCCACGTTATTGTCTGACTAAACCCAGTGCCGTTTGGCAGAGGTTTAAAGTCAAGTCTTTATGGCATGACCCTCTCAGCCTTGAGAGAAAACATGAATTCTGGGCAGCTTAATACCCTCCTTAAATATTTATCGAGACTGGTGACTCGACTCCGCCCACCTGTTTCCCTTGGCAACTGCTAGCACCAAATGGGTTCTAAGTGAAAGAAACACAAGTCTCATTTACATAAAGTTAATTATTCATACTGCCTTTTGGGTTTCAGCCAATGGTAGGGGGAGTCCAAAAAAGTGAGGACTATAATTGGAGGCTGGCTTAGCCATGGAAAGTTAATGATGTCTGCCAGGGTTTGGCTTGAGCTTTGAATGGAAAACAGCTTCTTTTAGTGAGATTCTGCAATCAAATGCAAGTGTGCAATTTAGGTGCCATTTTGTCTTCGTGTCATAATGAAGACCCTGATTATATAATTTCAAGATGAACTTTGTTCTGTAATCAACCTTTGATCATAACCTTCATGAATGGTCCAAGAATCAATAAATCAAAACACATTACATACAGATATCATTTAAGATATCATTTATAGCTTGGGTCACTGACCCAATATCTGAAATTTACACTCAGTACACACACACACACACACACACACACACACACACACACACACACACACACACACGCACGCACACACATAGTGCAGACTGCAGCAAATCAGGGGTAAGGGTTAGAGGCTTGATCTTCTGTTATTAGTAGTTGCTTGTATTGGCAATTGCCGTTGTTGGGAGCGGGGGTAGTTCAGTGAGTTAAGGTGTCGTTGGGACCACTGGCGCAGTGGCCCTAAAATACGATCCAAGTACAAAAAAAAAAACATGGTCCATGTAAATTTACTTTAAAAGCCTCACCTAAGAGTGACCCTTGCATGGAGAGCAGGCTCATGTTCATTGTTTATAAAACCTGGCGATGGGGAACCCGGCCCACGGTGTGCGGGAGAGCCGGCGAGGGGGAACCCGGCCCACGGTGTGCGGGAGAGCCGGCGATGGGGAACCCGGCCCACGGTGTGCGGGAGAGCCGGCGAGGGGGAACCCGGCCCACGGTGTGCGGGAGAGCCGGCGATGGGGAACCCGGCCCACGGTGTGCGGGAGAGCCGGCGAGGGGGAACCCGGCCCACGGTGTGCGGGAGAACCTTCACACTTTACCTGATCCCGGTTTTGAATCTGGCTGAGGTGGAACTGTGGGCAACAGGGGGCCCCTGCCTGGCACCTGCTCTGGCAACCAGAGACCCATGCCAGGCAAGCTGGTGAAGGAGCACTGAAGACCTCCGCCATGCTGCCCTCAGCAAACTGGTGAAGAAGCGCTGAACATCTCCGCCATGCTGCCCTCAGCAAGCTGCATGCTTCATTTTCAACTCCTTAAGACAAATACAACAGAAACATGGCCAATTAAAAGAAATTTATATTAATTAAAAGTGTGAATTCATCTACTTGGTTTTCTTTTAGACCGTGTAAGCTGTGTGAATCACTTCCTCTTCTCTGACAAGTGAATGAATGCCTCACATAAGCCTATTGGTCTCTCTATTTTATACTCTTTTAGCTTTGATTGAATGCAAAAGGCTTTTGTAAGAGCACCATTGCACATTTGCCTGGTATTCCCTCAAACCGACTTCTGCTTTCTTTAAAATGCCTATCCATGCAAAAAGATATTTGATTTGATCAGAGGTTGAGGGTGCCAATGCAGACAGTGGTTGTGTGAGTACTGTCATGGGCTCTGTGGCTACACAAGCTGAGTGTGTGAAGGGACAGACGTGAAAATGGTTAGAGATTGTTAGAAAATGTTAGTGGAGGTGTATTAAGTGCTGAAGGAGAGAGCTGTTGGTGGAGGTGTGTTCAATGCTGAAGGAGAGAGATGTTGGTGGAGGTGTGTTCAGTGCTGAAGGAGAGAGATGTTGGTGGAGGTGTGTTCATTGT
>JAOYMR010000003.1:8218666-8242995 GCA_025802075.1 Tenebrosternarchus preto
CCCCCCCCCCCCCCCCCCCCCCCCCCCCCCCCCCCCCCCCCCCCCCCCCCCCCCCCCCCCCGGCGTTCACTGCCCTGTGGTTTCCCTTTAGCTCTGTGGTGTTGAGAGCTAAATAAATCAAGACACCTTGAGCAACTGATACTAGGCTGTTAAGGTATTAGCTGAGGTTAAACACAAAGATACCTGCAGAGAGAAGTACTACCTGAAGTACTAACAGACCGCTGACGTGTGCACAGATACCTCGAACATTATTATCAACACTCCTCAAAAACAGGGTTTGCCTGGAAGATCGACCTAAATAAGAGGCATTCAGCTCTGCAGCCTGCACTGGTAGTGAAAAGACAGTCACATGACTTATTAAGTGGAAACTAACCCATCCAAATTGATGCACACATTAAAAAATATGATAACCGAGATATTCTTACCGTCCTTACTTTCTAATTATGTAGTTTCGAATCACAAGTCATTAATCACTGGGCCACACAATGGAGGATGGGTTCCCTTCTGAGTCTTGGTCCTCCCAAGGTTTCTTCCCATGGAGTTTTTCCTTGCCACTGTCACCCCTGGATTGCTCATTAGGAACTTGGACACATACATCTGTGAAGCTGCTTTGTAACATTTGTTGTAAAAAGTGCTACATAAATCAATTTGACTTTGATTTTGACATCAATAGATCAGAATAATTAGCATTTTTTAAAAATACTGCTGCTTCCTTCTAATTCCTCAATAATAATTTATATTATTATTATTATTGTTGTTGTTGTACAAATCACTGAGTAAGTAGGTCATTATGTAGTGGTTGGTTAAGTTAAACTGGTTACTTAAAGCTCTATCAGAAAGTCTTATCAGCTGAACTTTGTGTTGGTGTATGTGTGTGTGAATATGTATGTGCATGTGTGTGTGTGTGTGTGTATGTATGTGTGTGTATGGGTGCATGTGTGTGTATGTGTGTGTGTGTATCTGCGTCATACCTCATTTACAGGTGAAACTGAACGACCGTGTAGTGACCACCGAGCACGGCCTCCTGATCCGGACGGTCCAGCCCTCGGACCAGGGCCTGTACCACTGCCTGGCTACGGAGAACGGTTTCAAGCGCACACTGGCGAAGATTCGCCTGCGGGTTCTGAGCGAGGCCCTGGTGAGCGCGCTGGGTGAGAAGCGTCCCGCTGTGTGGGGCTGGCCGCCCGGCGCCCACCCCAAGGCCCTGGCGTCGGGCTTCAGCCCCGCCGAGACCCTGGCGGCGCAGCAGTACTGCAAAGAGCGCAAGCAGCTCCAGAGCGTGCAGGGGGCGGCCCGCGGAGACCTGGCGAAGCTCAAACCGCTGCTGGAGCACAGTAAGAGCCGAAACCGCAGGAACCACCCGAAGAAGGTGTAGCGGAGGAGGGGGGTGGATGGCGAGGAGACAGGAGGGATGGAGAGGTAAAACCGAGAGGTGTTGGGGAGGAGGAGAGATGGAAAGAATGGAGCAGAAATATAAACTGTGTATGAAAATGACAGGAGAGGAGAGGTGAGGAGAGGACAGGAGAGGAGAGGAGGAGAGGAGAGGACACTCCTCTAATATGGACCTCTTTTTAGTGTTGCTCTTTGAACTTCCAGCACCTCATCTTGGGTGCTTTTGTTCAGTCCTCTAATGTGCATGAGGTAATGAGGTACGCTGACCAGACGACTGTGATGCACCACGCATACACTCATACACACTCCTACATGTACTCACACACTTATATACACACACACACACATACACACACACATATCTATGCATGCAATGCACATGCACGGCACACAAGCTAAAGATCACTCATGCAATTTCACATATGACAACATCCTAATGACCTCCAGCATGGTGTTTTCACAGCTGTATTTAAAACTTCCTCTAAGGAAATACGGTGCACAGTGCACTCGTTTGCAAACATCCCATGAAGTGCTCCATGGAAACTGAATGGCACTAGCAGCTGTATTACTGGGCCTGGCTTCAGTCTACTTAAGGAATGCTTGCCACTTCGCTGAAGAAATACGCTGCTCACATGCTTGAACCGCTCGCAATGGTACACTCCCCTCTGTGTACGCCGTGTTCAGGAAACGTCCGGTCACAGCCACGTCTCCACTCATGGTGGAGCACACCACCTCCAGCAGGTGCACTGCAGCAGGCAGTACAATCAGCTTTCTGCACCGCAGGACCTCAGATGAAACGAGAAGGTTAGATTAATGAAAACCGCAGCTCTTTAGCCATGTTCCAAACGTGCATGGCAGTATATGCCTTCTCCTCTTTGTGTTATAACACATGCTTATAAACATGCTTATAACACATGGGCATAGTATATACAGAAAGGTTCTCTGAAAATAATTTTTCATTTGAATTGGAAGTGTGCTGGACTGGCCAAAGTACATTAACCCAGCTGTACTGCAGATGGAGGGAGGGAGGGAGAGAGAGAGAGAGAGAGAGAGAGAGAGAGAGAGAGGGAGAAGCAGATGGTCAGAGGGCCTTGGGAAGTCACATTCACAGTAATGTCCCTGTCAGTTGATGCTATACAGTGCAGTGCTGTTCTGGGAAATTTCATACTGTAAGTTCCTCTGTGGAGGACAAAGGTTTGTTTCTTGGCTACTTGATCAGCCTTCTTCTGATTGCATGAGAACTTTGCACTTTTGTGTATGTGTGTGTGTGTTTGTGATTCGATCTTCATAGGCTCATCTGTTCGGTAAAACAATGTTTATTGCCAACAAATCCCTTAAGATCTATAATCTGTTTAACAGAATTTTTACAAAACAATTTATGAAACAAAGGATTAGAAATGGTGTTAAACCAGGGAATACCCAGGTGTTCCTGTCTTTAAAAGCTTGGTTTGAGACGTCATGCACACTGTTGTATTGTTATTCCAGAACATGTGTATTATTTTGGCTGAGAGTTCTGATGCCCCTGTATAGTTCTGATGCCCCTGTATAGCAAATTGCATCCTCCTCAAGTTTACTAGTCATGTTAGTTTAGGATGTAGAGATGCTAGGCACAAGTTAGGCTTATAAGTGTACAGAATTGTTTTTATTCTATCATTGTTTGCTGTTCTGTGTAACTTATGCATTTTTGTAAAGTGTTGTACTAGTGTCTGGATTCTTGAGTATAATTTAAGAGTTTAGGATTAGGTTGGCTTCCATTTCATTTCAGCCAAACTGTTCTTATGTTCAACTTGGAGGTTAAATGAAACCTTTTAAGTAAAATAATGAATGGGACAGTTTTTAAATTAATTTCTTAGATCAGCTGCACTCAAATGGAACAGATTCACACCCTGAAATAGGAACTTTCGGGATAATTTCTGACAGAATCTGCAATTTGCAGAGATACAAAGGTTTGTTTTTACATTTAAAAATTTTGCTCATTACAGAGTTAAACTAAATTAATAGTGTATTGTAATATTTCTGTCTTAACAAGGATGAAAGATATTTTCTTCAGCAAATGTTAATGTATGTATTACTCAATGTTGTCATAATTTGTGTATTTCTATTTATTAATGTTTCAAGCCTCAATAAGTACATTAAACATTGTAAAATTTTTGCCTGCTGAGTGTTTCTTGAAAATTCACAGAAGTCGTAAACATAGTTCTAATGGATTTTAATTTGTTTGTATAATTGTTATTGAGGTTCCTGGTGTCCAGAGGAGGATGCCAACCCCCCCACCCCCCCTTGAGCTCCTCTCAAGGTTTCTTCCTCACACTCTTAGGGAGTTTTTCCTTGACACTGTCGCCCTTGACTTGATCACTGGGGCCTTGGACTCACAGCCTTTTGGATGTTGTAAAAGGCACTATATAAATACATTTGAATTAAAATTTAATTGACTATACCCTTAATCTTTTTGTTGTACTGGAGAAAAAGAAACTCCCCTCTCACAGACTGATTCTTATTCTGAATGGCACTGCAGTTATGACTTCTTAAATCTGTCTTTAAAAAATCATTTACAGTATACCCCTGCTTATGAACTTATGAGAGATATTTTGCTGGTTGCATCCATCCATCCATCCATCCTTCCGAGTTGATAGTCCATGAGTAACTGGATCATGAGTAATCTACACATCGAGTCATCTCTCCATTCATTCATTCATTTTTTGCAACCTGCTCCTGATTTTCTTCTTGCTGTACTTAATTCCTATAAGAACAAAATGTACAGGCCCCGTTTCAAAGGCCCCCAATTGAAATGCAGCTAACACATCTAACACATCACGGGCTTTGCTGTAAGTGACTGGGAATCAGAGAAGACCCAGTGCCGTTCCAAGTCCGCTCGATGCAGTTTCCATAAGCATGGCTCCCTATTTTCGACTTCATGAAGAACGCTGATCTCTGCATTCTTCCACAGGAGCTCTTCCCCATCTGAAGCCAGAAGCACAGAGAGCAACAGCAGGAGGCGTCCGAGGCTCATTTAAAGCTCATAAATCCAAGAGCAGGATGGCGTGTCCGTTTTGCCCTCCGTACAACCTCCCCTAGAGTCCTGTTGAGCCCCTGAACATGGAGCCAGTGCGGCCTGCTGTTCCAGCCTCATGCCCCTGCCACTGTGGCAGGGACCTGCTAGAACGCCATTACATTAACTTTAATAGGTAAAGCAAAGTGATCTTTTGTTGTGGAGTTTCATTTCCATTTCTGGATTCATCTGAGCTTTTTTTTGGTGAGATCTAGTCTTTGTAGTAGCACACAATAGAAAGGAAGAAGCACTAGGAAAGTGAATGGTGACTGACATTCTTTATTGAAATTGCTAACCGGGATGACATTCTTAAAGGAAGCTTTGAAAAAAATATCAAAACAAGTATCCCTGTTTAATCTTTAGGAGTGTTCTTTCAACTTAGTCAATTAAGTTTGGCAAGTCTAAAGAAAAAATTATTAGGTTAGTCTGATAAAGAATTCAAAATGACCCCTGGAGTTGATTTTTCAAATGTTATCTGATCAGACTTTGACTTCCCTTAAATAAGGAATGAAGCGGCCATATTTCATTCAACACCCAAAATTCAACTGGATAACTTTACCAAAAAATAAAATCAAATAAATAATCCAGAATACAAAAAACTAAATTACTGTACACTCAAGATTCAGATAAACAATTAATATAAAGTGCTACATCGAAAAAATTGAAAAACATACAAAAGCAGTTTTTGTTTGTGTCAGACACTGCTCAGAAGGTAGTTTTGATTTTGGTCTTCTTCACTACACACACTCCAGTCAAACAGAGCACAAACAGCACTGCTCCAGATGCTATCAGTGCTATCTTCAATGTCTCTAGCATACTTATCCGGGAAAACAGCTCGTTTTTAAACATGTCCGCAGTCTCATCATCTAGAGCCGCCGTCTGGCACAGAGGTGAAAATGATGAGAAAGGTCAGATGGACGGCAGAGAATTTAAACCTAGTGTTCCTACAACAGCCATTGTTCGTTCTTAAAATTCATATTTTGTGTGTGTGTGCTTTGTTTAATCTTGCAGGTTGTAATCTTGCTACTTGATTTTTATTATGTGGGTTTACTGTACACCAAACTGTTAGATGTTCGAGCAAATTTGAAGAGACGCTATGAGTGATTTGGAGGAATTACTTCATACTTTCAAATTATTTTCTAGGCTTCTAATAGAATAGAGTAGTTATTTTAAGCAGTAGGATTGTTTAACCAGTTTAGTGTCATCATCAATGACTTTGGAGTACAGTTACTAACTAATATCCCCACACCTGACTAATATCCCCACACCTGACTAATATCTCCACACCTGACTTTAAGTATAATGACACTGAGCTGCTAAAGTGTCTGGATGTAAAACACTTCCCTAAAGCCTGGATCTAAAAGCACCACAACATTCCCTCACCTCATTCAGCCACACCAGAGGAAACATTGTGATTTCCTTCACTTGGTTAAGAATCCTGCAAAGACAGAAATACAGAAACAGCAAGAGACAGGAGTTGTGTAAATGGAAGCAACATTTGAAAGCTGAAAATTTTTAGAAAATAGGATTTTCACCATACTTGATGTCTTTGGATGGACCATAAAGCATGTTGACTTGAAGCCTTTTGGCGAATCTCAGAGTAAAGCCCGTAATCTGAGACACACACATCACAAGGAGCTCAAACCTCAGCTATACCATACCTTACATCTGTGAGTACATTTTCAACAGTCATACATAGTTATATGGTCACCGTTCTGATGGTCCTGTTGCTAGGATGATGAGGGCTATATATGAAACTGACACCCCAGTTATTCATCTCAGTTCACGTTCATGTGTATGTCTCTTTACAGCAAACATCATCGCAAGGGAACTGAGCAAAAATCCAGATGTAGGCCCAAAAACGTTAGATAAAAGCAACACAATAGCAAGGAAAGCCTCTGTGAGAGTATTAGGAAAAAACTTTGAAAATCTAACTCTTGTATGTACACCAATAATTATAGACATAAACATATACACATAGATGTATTAGTTTAGCTTGCGGCCAGTGTATGCAAGGCAAGTTTATTTAGCATTTATGCACAAAGTGCTTTATACGGAGGCTTTAAAGAATCAGTGAAGATGTTATAAAATTATCTCCTTACTGGTTCAACATCCATAAAAGTGGAGTGTTCTTCTGGGTTGGGATTCAGTCCATGCACAGTTTCCAGAAGTTCTGGGCTTCCGTGGAGGAAGTGAGGGAGGGAGATAAACACAGGAGCACCTGCAAGAGATAGCAGAACAGAGCAGTACTGGACCCGCCCGGCAGTGGCAGACCCAATGGGGTCGGACCCGAGCTGGTGCTTATACATGTGAACGTGACTGGTGCACCAAAAGAACAAGAGAAACGAATGTACATGGAAACTACAGTTACCACCTGATCTCACACAGGAAGAGCGTATGGGGAATGTCTAAGGACAGACTGCACTTCTATCAGTAAGGTAATTGGAAAAAAACGTGGCCACTAGATGTTTGAAATTTTTCATACATTCATATAAAATCATAAAGACCTGCAATCAAAGGATCCTATTGGCTGTCAGGTAATAAGATATATTCTGAACTAGCTTCTATTATATGCTTAAGTAACAATTCACACATTTGCCTTGACTGATATTTATACACTAGGAGAAAAGTATGTATCTTTTTAAATTAAAGTATGACTGTATGATTTCCTGAATCAGCACTGAATCAAAAATCCTATTGGCTGGCTGTGAGCAGTTTTCTGTTTTCGGAAGTATGTGGCAAAATGGTTGTCAGTACCAGTTCATGGTCCTTCATATACTGCAATCATGAAAAATATGTGTTTCAGCCCCGTTCAGTTAAATACATGTAGTTTTTATAAAAAGATCTTAACCTTGTCAGATCCATTTTGAAGGTCCTAACAAGATGGGCTGTACCTCTGGGCTGTTTTTATCTAGTTTTCCTACATGGTCAGTACATTTTTGTCCTGAAAATGCATGAAAACTATACACACAACCACATCCCTATGTCTGGTTTGAAACCACTGACTTTGTGGCTCGTTTTCTTTCCAACACTGTTTTCCTATTAGCACATCCATCATTACAGATGACATCAGAGAACTCATCACAAATTCAAATGTTCAAATACAGAATACTCACTGAATCAAAAACAGCTGTCCACATTTCAGTGATGGTTCCCCATATCGATTAAACTCAGAATAGTTCATTTTAAATGTAAAATTCCTCAAGACATTACCATTTAACCTAAAATTAATCTTAATCCTTGCACTCATAAGTAGGTCCAGATGTTCATTTCTCACTTTTGTAAGTGTATACTGAATATTTTCAGTGCAGTTACTGAATAACTGAATAACTTGCATTCAGATTATTGACTAAAAAAAATATACCTTTAATGTTAGAAATATGAATGACATGAATGATTTAGCCCAAACACATATCTACACACACCTGTACATGCTTTGATATCCAGAACTCCTGCCATGGTGCAGTTCTTGGTCATCTCAGAATTTGTGCAGAAGCATCTGTTGTCTGGGTTGACTGTGGGGGAGGCTAAAATGGACGGAGGCAGCATGAAACGATACACTGTGATCCCTTTCAGATCCTCGCTGCTGACATACTCAGCAAATACAGACCTGGGTGGGGGACATACAAACGGAAGTCTGATAAGGAGGAACTTGTGGAGGTAGATATATCAAAAGGTGCTGGCAATGAGGCCAGCCTGTTTTGACATGGTGTGGCCTGACCTCTGGTGGCAGCAGGGTTCAAACAGATGTGTTACAACCAGTCAGAAAGGAGTAACACTCTTCACTTTCATGTTCTGATTGGCTCCAGTCAAAGTGCAGCTTCAGAATCACTAAAGCTGATGAAGACCAGCAAAATCTAATCTACAATCCTAAAATCTAATCTACAATCCAGAAATCTAATCTGTAATCCTAAAGTCTAATCTATAGACCTAAAATCTAAGATACAATCCTAAATTCTTATCTACAGTGGTAACATGTACTGTACAATCCTAATGTCCAATGTACAATCCTAAATTCTTATATATAATTTTAAAGACAAATCTGCAGCCTTAAAGTCTAATCTACAGTGCTAAAGTCTGCAAAATGAACAATTCTAAAGTTTAATGTTCAACCCTACAATAAAGGTATTGAAAACCTCCGCTCTTCTCTCAATCCAGTAATGGTTTTATGAGAATGATTCTAATATTAGCAGCAAGAGACTGGTTACAGATTAACAGAGGAACATACCTGCATATATCAGAGGGGAAGAAGAAAAGAGGCTTTGTCTTGTCCAGAAAAGGAGCGAAGGAGGAGCCATCTGTTCAGATACCAACTTGTCAGTCTGATAACTTGCTTTCATGTTTGATTCAGAATTGTCAATGATCCATGACAACAATCCATATCATTTATGACATCATTGATCTCAACATCCAAAGCCATAGCAATGCATGGTTTACTGTTCTTTCAAATCCACTGATGAATTAGTGTTTTAGCAGGAAAGACACATTCCATTGGGTGTTACATTAGTTTTTAAGTCTACATTAAGTCTACAAGTTATTGTTATTGCTTAACAACCCTGGGGGAAAAATATCATTATAATGAAAACTGAAGAGTGAAATATTAAGTTCCTGTTGCTTATCTGTTGTTTATTAGGCCGGTGTCATGCCTGCTGCGTAATTCTCATGCAGCGTTAAGCTTCTGTATGAGGGAGAAGGGAAGCAGAAACTCACCTGTGCCGTTGATCATGTTGCAGTATGTGTCATTCCAGAACGGCACAGACCTGAAGCACACAGATTTGGTTCATGGCGACCTCTCTGCCAAATGCAGAAAACCTGTCAGTGCAGACGTGCTCTTTCTGAAACCTTCCTGTTTATTTGTTTGTATGTTTTGCATGTTTCACTGAGCTATAAACATTCCCTGCTCGAGGACTTCCACGTGAACTCCCAGTCAGGAAAAGCTAAAACACCTTAATGCGAGTTGCAGAGATGGCTGTAAACTACAAGTGGTGCAGGATTGAGGCTCTACTCCTGGTGCTGCTCAGGGATCTTTTCACTGAACAGTTCTTTCTGGGACAGATGCATTCAGGCCAAAAGAAGTACAATTACAATTACAGTACATCCATGCGTGTACACACGCAAAGACTTGGTCTGTTAGTCTGATTATGTTTGTGCCAGTTTTGTTAATCATTTACTGATTATTGTCAAGAATACAGCTGAGCGTCTGGAGTGTCTGAAAATGAAAGTGTGCATATGTCTGCTTTCAAGAAAGGCAAGAAGCAAACGTATGCATCTATAAAGCTAATCCATACTGTCCATACTCACTGCATTTGTTTCCAGTTATCAACCACAGACACTTTGTTGATGTCATCTTTGCCCGTGAACACATTGTAAGGACCATCAAATGTGTTGTTGAACTGGATAAAACAAGCATATGTGAGCGAATCTAACAGAAGGTGAAATAAACAGCAGTGTACACTCCTGGGGGAAAAATGGGCCAAACCCAAACTTATATTGAATAGTCTTAACAACAAATCATTCATTACTGTTCATTACTGTTCATTACTGCTCATTACTGTTTATTACTGTTCATTACTGATCATTACTGCTCATTACTGTTCATTATTGTTCATTACTGTGCATTACTGCTCATTACTGTTCATTATTACTCATTACTGTTCATTATTGCTCATTACTGTTCGTTACTGATCATTACTGCTCGTTGCTGAACTTTTGTGGGGAAAGCTGGAAACAGAGATTAATTTACAGTCTTCCACACAAAGGTACAATCATGAAATCATGTCAAACTGACATATGTTTGGATGTTCATATTCTCCAATTATTTGCTGTTCAGACCATTAAAAATGTAACATTAAGCAGTTTTAACTTGTACAGTGCATAACTTGCTTAATAACAGTTACAAATGCTTAATAACTGACCATTTAAGCTTAAATAGCTTAACCACAATAAAAATGTTACAGTCTACCATCCAAAGCATATATATCAAAGCAAAATATTTAACATCTAAAATATAAAACTGTTTACCTTTAAAATGTAGAAATATCTTTCTTTAAACCCACAAGGCATTTAGTTAACAACTTTGAGCAGGAAATCACACAACACCTCTTCCTAATTCACGTTTTAGATGGAAATCTCTTAGTTTAAAGCACAGATAATCATGCAAAACGTCTTTCTAGCAGATGTATGGAATTCTTTTGGATAAAGGCTTACTGGATAAAAGATTCCCATGATGACTTTCAGCATGGGGTCTCTGTAACCCCAGAGCATCTCCTTGATGGTCCTCTTCTGGAACAGTGTGGATTTGCTCAGTTGAATGAGCATGTTGGCCAGTTTATGATCAATAAGGTTGTAGGCACCCTGGAACCGAATGTGCGTCACATCAGTAATGATGAACACCAGAAATACATATTCCAATCAAAACACATGCCTGCATTTTAATGCAGCCCCTGCTATCAATGTAAGTTAAGGGTTAGTACAGTGAAAGGGAAAATAGAACAATTACAGTTATATAGATCATGGGATTTAGTTGGAGACTTTCACAGATAAGAACAGACATCAATCGAATTGGCATGCTATCATTGTGGTTCTCTATCTGTCCTGATCTTTTTTTTAAATCACATTACCATCAGTTAAGGTAAAGCCATAGCCTTAAATTTAAAAAAATGATGATGGCACAATCTCACCCAGTATTACTAAGGCAACTGTGCATTCCTCAGTTATTACTAACATCTTTCTAGAGGCAGACAAAACAGATCAGAAGTGCGTCTTAAAAATGTTTGCTTGGCTGTTTGACAAAACTAATTGAAGTGGAAGTATTCTGTAGAAATGCACGTAAGCTTTAGGAAAAAAAAGAGAAAGGGGAAGACAGAGAGAGGGAGACAGAAGTACGCATAGAGAGAGAGAGACAGTGGGGGCAGACAGAGAGGGGAGGACAGGTGTGTACAGGAAACAACACCACATACAGCCACAGCCAGGTTCAGTGAAGTCACCACGTCTTCCTCTGCCCCTACAGACATGGTTGGCTCAAAGATGGCTCCCAGAGGCAACAAGAAGTTCACAGTGTAGTTGTCGTTAAATGTGATATTTTCTTTGGGCAAGTAACGTGTCCTAGAGAAGAGAAGAGAAGAGAAGAGAAGAGAAGAGAAGAGAAGAGAAGAGAAAATATTGTTTAAACACTGTGAACTCTAGTGCTGGTTCCCAGTTGTCATTTTACTTTGTCCTCACCAATAAATGCAATTGTACAAACTGCACTGATAAGCCATTTTGTTCTGCCTGATCCATCACATCAAAATGCGAATTAATATTATTATATAATTGTTATAATGCATATCAAAAGTGCCAAAGGACATGCCCGAGCCATTGCCGTCAAGATTAGATTAGAACAATCACATCAAACGGCTTTCCATGGTTAAAGTTCTTTACATTGTTGATATACTGATATATTGATAAGTAAAGGCTACAGTCTTAAGACACATCATTGTGCAAACTCAAAGATGTTCACACTTTTCATGATAAATACAAAAATGCACAAATATATCAACTACTATTCTAAAACCAGAAGGTTGGCATTTCATTTTCCAATTCCACGTAAAAGGGTGAGAGTGCATATTGTAATCTGTGTCAACAGAAATGTTGACAGGCTCTAAAAAGACACCAAACCAGGATTTTGAGAAGTGTCAGGACCACCTCATGAACAATGATCCTGTGAAAGATATTTCACTTAAATTTTTACATTTGAAGCCAAACTGTACATTAAATGTACATTTCAATATACAAATGTACTTCATTTTACAATTTTAGATTAAATACATACACAAAATATATTTATATATTTTTATATTGTGTTTCATGCTTGCACCAACATGCTACATTCTTCACAAGTCTCCAGTGTTCATAGTTGAGAACCCAGCCTGGTTATTTAAGTAATTGCCTGATATGAAGTCTATGAATATACTGTCTCTTTCCAAACCTGTATGTATAAGGTCCTCTCTGGTATAGCTTGGGAATACCGCCATTTTTCACGACCTCGTCGGGGTTCTGGACGTCAAACAGCCAGAATTGCCTGTAGATCGGTGCTCCCGCTGATATCCAGTTCTTATAGGCCGTGGTGCCTGGGTACAGCACTGCTTCCTATTAGAGCAGTCAAACACACCCTCGATCACGGATGCTTTACCTGCTCTAAGGCACCTGCCTCTGCTCATAGACAGTTGTTAAAGAATTGCCTTGCAGTCCCTTGAATAGGAGAGTGGTCAGCGCATGATGAGCAATGTTTAATATGACCCTGTGAATGAAATACGTGGCCGACTGAGCTTTCCCGGTTATTAGTCTTATCCAGTGTAAACATACACAGATGTTAAATGGAACGGAATAAAATCAGTACAGCACGCTACTTGGATGAAGGCAATATAACCCGTGCTTGTTTTTGAAAAGAAGAGTCATCGAGCCTCTGTCGTCTGACAGATATTTACCACAAAAAAACACTGTTAATTAGGCAATTTGACAGTTTGTATTCTGCAATCAGATACTCTATTATGCATCTCCATCACTATTTTAGAGAATTAGGCTACATCGTCATCATGTCCTCGATGACAGTGCACGACCATCCTCCGCGCGAAGTGTCTTAGTTATGACTTTCCCTGTGACCTACGGAGCATTTCTTTTTAACGTCTATAAACATTTTTCTTTACGTACTGAGCAAACGCATTTTACCTCGTGCCTAACGGTCAAGTATTACTGTTTTTTCGCCGACTGTCGATTAAAAATAACGATAACCTACCTTTTTGACAGTGTCCTCAATGACCATTTTGCCCACAGGAATGAGAATAACCCCTACGAGACAGACGATAGCCCCCACGACGGTCCCGGCGATGAACCAGCATTTCAAGTTACAACAACCCATAGTAAAAGTAATGGTAACGCCGCTCAGCGACTGTGACCGGGAGGGACTGAGTGGCAGGTGCGGGCATGACAGCGCTAAATCAATGCCGCGCCTCTTCGGTCGTTACGTAAGTACAGCCTAAGCGAGCTAAGGTTAAATGAACTACACGGTGTCACAGCCCTATGTTCGTGGGGATAACTATGTGCTGAATATTCAAAAAAGAAGAGAGAAGCCGTTTAGAAGGATGTTAAAAAGAAAAGAACGAATAAAAAGATAACGTCGTGGTGGTAGAGCGTGCTATAGCCAGACGTGAGCCGGACGTCAGCTACTCTATTCTATTGCATTAGGCAACATTTAGTTTGTATAATTATCCGCATAGCATAACGATAAACTATCGCATAAAAACTGACTTGGTACATTAGACATAATATTGCAAAATGTGCTGTAAGTTCATTAGGCAGTACAGACAATGGACACAAAATACACGAAAATACAAAAAGTATTGTGACTTTTCCCCATTTGCTGTAATATATAAAATGAACCTGAAAACTTCTGTAAGCAAGAATGTGGAGCAACAGGTGCAATAGTGGTCCCAAGATAAGTCATATAGATAGGTAATATAGCCTCAGGTGCAACACAAATGTTTATCTTACAGCGAAAGGCGGACTTTTTCCAATTCACTCTCATCCTGGAAGGCATAGGATTACCGTGCCCCTCAAACAAGCTTGTTCAGCATTTTTTGTGTAATTTAAACAGTCTTTAAACAAGTTTTAGTGTAACTGAATCAGTATTTATTCCGGGGGGGTGGGGGTGCACGTGAGGTTGGGCTGCATGCTGCTGAAAAAGCCAGGTGATATGGCAGTATCTGTAAGAGGAAGATGCAGAGACAGTAGTGCAAATAAAGCCAGATCTAAATCTGTAGAGGTAGAGTGACCAGGTTCAATACTGGTAACAGTGATACACCTTGAAGCTTCTAATGCTTCTATGGAAATCAATTAAAACTGAAATGATATGATGACCCCGGCAATGCCACACCCCCCACCCCAACTTCCAATAAAACAAACAAACAAAAAAGAACACAGAATCAAAATCTACGTGTATGAATGCATACAGGCTGAGTGACTGCAGTAAGTAGAAGATAGAAGATAAAACATTCAGAACAGCCAACAAGTCGCCTCTACGTGACGTTTGCGCGCGTGGCTGTTGCTCTTGTTCTTGTTTTTATATGTCATACGGCTATTTAAAGCTCCCTCCTTTGGTGTTTCTCTCAGTTCGTAAAATGTTACCGAAATGGTACGTACAAACCAACAGTCTGAGGTTGCAACGACATATGAGCGCCATGTGGGGGAGTATTTTCACCCGTCAGGCATCCAGATTTAAGATACGTTTAAGCTTCGGTTCCCTAAACTGGGAGGAGGAAGGAGATGCGTTTGAATGCTAAGAGCTGCGTGGATGCAGCAAGACTCATCGACTAGTCCAGACTTGCACAAAAGTTACAAAAACTGCAGAAACACTCTATTTATAAGACATATTTGTATTGGACTAGATTTATGCTAGATGTATTTGTGTAAAGGAAAACATCTTGTCTGTTTAGAAACAGCAATGTATTCAGCACAGAAGGAGAATGATACAAGCATTCATGGAGGCAGATATGTGAGTGTACTATGTTGTACTATCAGACTGATATTAACCCAGACTGGAGGTGTTTGAGGGACAACTATATGTAAGTTAATGAGCACCAGCATGTCTGTCTGCAGACTCAATTTTTCATCAGAGACACAGATTGGGTTACTAAAGTGAAGACAGAAAATGTATACTCCATTTCTTTGTAAATTATTAAAGGGAAAAAAAGTTAATAACAAATAAATAATAAAGTTACTATGACTATACTGCTACTACTACTACTACTACTACTACTACTACTAATAATAATAATAATAATAATATCAACAATAACAATAATAAGAAAAAAAAAGTTAATAATACATCAACATACACTCACAGATATGACAATTTTACTATAGTAAAACATGGGTTTCTGTTCAGAATAGAGGATTTTTGTTGACAATGCATAGATGTGTTATTTCAAATCTCATACGTTGTATTATTGACACTATATTCAGTTCAGTTCATTTCCAGTGTATTTGCATGGTGCATTTTATAACAGGTCACAGAGCAGTTTTACAGATGGGTCCCAGTCTTCCTTAGAGCATGAAGAGCATTTTATAACAGGTCATTTCATAACATTTTATAACAGGTCAGAGTATTTAGAGCATTTTATAACAGGTCACAGAGCAGTTTTACAGATAGTCCCTAGTCTTCCTTAAAGCATGAAGAACCTTGAGAGTAACCGAGGCTCAAATGTGCTACCCAGACAACACAAGAACCAAATAATTAATAAGAAAATCTAAAGATCAAATTATCAATAAGAATGGGATGACTTTGTGAATAAACAGTAATTAGGAATGAGAGATAGGATGAAAGTCAGTGGATGAATGTATTCTCTTTTGGTGGAGTGTATGAGAATATAGTTGAGGCAATCTGTTTTCAAAGCTCAGCACATTGAGACATGCAGGAGATCCCAGAATGGAGCATTGTGCTTGAGGATGAGCATGTAGATGTCTACTGCTCCAGCTGCAGTATCACACACACAGCAAGGGCCTGGACTGTTCCGGCCAGCACTTCTTCAGACGTTGCGAGCTGAGGTTGCTCTTCCTGCCATAATTATCCTAATGTCTCTGCATCATCCACTTTTACACTGTGGTCACATATTGTAGGAGCCTAAACGCAGTTTGTTTAAGTTCAAATAATTTTACATTTAAAAATATTGAAATGCTTTTGATTTGCTTGGTAAGATTAAGATAGAACTTTTAATGCGTTCCTGGCGCCCTCTATTGGGTAATTTCATTTGGATACGAAGGGTGTGTTAAAAAAAAGTTAGAAAAAACAAGAGAGAACGTTTGAGCGAAATAGTACTTTGACCTCGCGCTGTTTCGCGCTATCTACATGTTACACAATCGAAATCTTTGTGTGTTGTTTATGGATAATTGTATGTTGTTTTAGATAGGTTCAAGTAAATGGTTAATTACGAAGAAGTAGACTCGAGGAATTGTTCAAGTGTTTGGTGAGGCGAGGGAGTTGGCTGAGCTAAAGCTTCGATAGGAATTTAAGAAACCACACATATGTTCCCAAACCTTGTTAGGCATTAACGATCATTAACCTATATGCATTGGTTGTGGCCCAACATAAAGTGGAATTTCTATGATTGAAGCTAATTTCATTGCTTTTACCAGTATACATAAATTTAAATATTACTGAAAGATGTATCACTGTAGTTTTCTGGTTGACACCAATTAAATTATTTACCTCTAGTCTCGTTTATTTCATACAAAGATGTATGAAGTTTGACGTTTTGAAGCATTTACCATGTATACCTTTTTGTATACCATGAAATTATTATTTTTAGTAAATGTATGTCTGAAAATAATATTGTATTATGCTTAATACAATTCTTTTCAGCATAATCTGGACCAGTTCCATAAAATATTGTCATGTGTCATTTAGGGGAGTCAGAAAAATCCAAAAAAGACCACATTGTTTTTCATAAGGGCTTATTGAAATGTGATACTGTGTGCCTTTGGTATCTGTCTATTCAAAAATAAAGGTTCAGTGTAAACATAATAAAGAACTGCTTTCACCAGCTACGATTCATCTGATATTTAGCTGACCTCCTTTAGACACCAGGTGGCAGTGTTGAACGACTTTCATGTCCATCCTTCTCACGTTAGTATTTTCATCAGTTAGTCTGTCAGGGAGGCTGACACCTGTAAACCACAAGCAGGGAAGGCCAAATGAACTAGAGGAATTTTTAGAAGAGGAAAATGAGAAGGTTACATACAACTCTAGAGCAACGAGTCAACCTCAACTCCTGGAAATGTTCTGCAGTTACTTGAGTTTACTTCTAAAGATCCATCAGGGAAAAAAAAGTAGTAGAATGGTATATGGACAGCAGGAGTATCTAGATCTACAAAATGACATTTAATGCAGTTTTAGTCGAATGTGTAATAAGCCCTATATACAAATCAAACGATTTATTAGTCATAGATGCTCATGACATTCATTGAGTAATTTAGCTGACATGAAACAAGTAAACCTCCATTCTAATGACTCATTCCATTAACTGAAGTGATTACCAGTTCCAGTTACGCAGCACAATGACCCTGGAAATTAAAATCACCATTTTGTTCTGAACTTTGAACAGCAAATCTAAAATGCTATGCTCCTTTGGAGATATCTTTTCTAAATATGCTCCATATCTGGAAAGAACCACTCACATGACACAGGAAGAGAGTGTGTCTAATGCAATGAACAGATGCCTAGTGTTTGCTGTATGTCAGTGTATTAAGAGATTTGTTCTGGTGAACCAGAAGTAAAAATGGTTGGCCACAGATCCTGGATCCCCAGGAAGTGTACATGGGTGAGGAAATTGCTATGTCAAAGAGGTGGAAGCTTGCTTCACTGGGTCACCTTGGTCCAGCGGATAAGAAAGAGTATTGGCACTGTGGTCTCATCTGCCTGCGGGTGGGTAGTGTTATTATTAGAGAAAAGGGACAAACCAAGTGTTTATAAAATAGGAGTTCAGTGGAATAGAACAGAATATAATATAATACAATAGAAATTTTTCACAAGTCTAAATTGTGTAAATACCCATCACCATAATGCACCTCATTATAAATGTTTTTGTAGGGCACAATAGAAATTAGACCCTGTACTCTTACTAACACAGACACAAACACAGACAGACAGACACAAGCACGCATTTGCAAACGGACAAACTTTTTCATCTTTTATAAAATGTGGACTAGATATAACAAAGGTTAGAGGCAGAAGCTCTTAGAGTATTACTAGATACAACAAAGGTGAGAGGCAGAAGCTCTTGGAATATTACTAGCTAGCATACTTTAATACCCAGAGGTTTCGACTTCAACAGGTAGGACATGTCCAGGCCTTAAAAATTAGCCTTTGGAATGTATTCATTTATTTTTTTAGCAAATAAAAATTGATGGCTGGTTACTTTGTTTAATACCCAGTTGTTTGATCGTTCTGGAAACCTTTGTCATTAAACCGAGGACAACAGCAGAAGATATCGTTTTTTCTTTTCCTTTTATCCTCCTCGTAAAGATGACCGAGTACTACCGTACCGAGACGACCTCAGAGGAAGATGCTCCGCCTTCTCACGGCTGTGTGCTGCTGAGGCAGAGAGCGCGTGCCTGCCGCTGCCGAGCACACGTGCACGAGCTGACATGTATGAAAGGAGGAAGCAGCGAACAGTTGATGGACAGTGTTAACGTTACGGGTTGGGAGCGGACTGTTCGAGTTTCACCCAGTATTTTATCTATTAAAAAGGATCACGGGAGACAAACTAATCATTTGAGTACTATATACTGAAGAGCTGGGGAGGCTTCACACGTTACATTCTGCCGTTTTGAAGACCCCCGATCTCTGGCATCCGTTGGATTAACAAGGGCGTGTGTATTTTTTTCCGGGAGAGATCGTTGTTGTTCGTTGTTTTCAGTTATTGTATGTTGACACCGTATATTTATATTTTCCGTTTACTCTTCATACCGTTTGGGGGGGGACTCGTGAAAGGATGGGGTGCACGTTAAGCACGGAGGACAAGGCTGCGGTGGAGCGCAGTAAAATGATCGACAGAAATCTGCGAGACGACGGAGAGAAAGCTGCGAGGGAGGTAAAGCTTTTGCTCCTCGGTAAGAAAGACGCCGAGAAATCCACTGGCATGTCGGTGGCCTCGCGGTTTATATGTAGTTAGTTAACTAGCTGTATAAAAATAAATCTATTATCTGCAGACTGCTGTGACGCAGAACGACTGTTATTTTAGTGGAGGTGTAGCTTGATTTAGCTATAAGAAAAAGTTTGACCAGTGTGATGTCTATGATGCACGAGCGAGCACGGATGGTTTCATACATTATCATATTACGAGTTATACGAGAAACCAGTGGTCTGATTGTTGGCGACGGATACTTGTGTTCATAATATGAACAACTATTCTGAGGGAAAGCGGTGTTCGCGTTAATGTAATCAGCGTGGTTAGTCTCTGTCACCACCCTAACAGATGGCAGCTAGGCCTACAAAACAAATCTTTGACTCTCATTCTGTAATGTCTCCTCGTTAGAATAGCCGTTGTTTTCACTATCACAACCTTCAAGCATACGCGTGTTTAAAAAAAAAACTACAATCAGAGGAAATTAACGTCTTTTTGAAGTTACGTTTTGCAACTTGAGAACTTGAGACGGAAGTGTTTCTTTTCTGGACGGGCAGAGCCAGGTTTTGGTGGACCTTTTTTTGGTAGGCATGATTTGCTTTGCTTTGCTGGGTACGTTTGCAGAAAACTTTCTTTCGTGACGTGTTGGCTACGTAAACTCGCCCATCTGTTGATTTAAAAGTTAGCCTATGTTCCGGCACATCGTCAGATCTTCCGTGTTTGCTGTTTTATTCATGTCTTCGTTAAATCGGAGTTATTTTTATTCTAACAAACGGTTTGGCCTTATTAAACTAAGTACGGTATGCTCGAGTTGTTGCTGTAAACAGCAGATGTAGGCGCATAACTCCATTAGTTCTTGCCATGAATTATGGCATTAAATTGTTTCTTTTATTCGTTTCGTCCATCTTTCTGTCCATCTAACGCAAACAGTGGCGTTCCAGCTCTTTTAGACCAGCCAGGATTGATATTTATCTGGTTTTGCTGTCCATAGCCCGCTCCCTTTCATATATGAGCGTTTCAAGCAATTGAGTGATTATTTCAGGATTGACACTTGCATGCATGCATGCACGTTAAAGCTGTGTTAAGGGGATTTGTGAGTGTGTGAGGGGGTTTTGGATGCCTGGTAGTCTTGGCAGACAGCAGGAGAATTGTGCTTATGTGCTGCAGGAACCTTGACCTCCCCGTTGAACCCCATCTGACACATCTGTTGCCTTGAGACTCCATTACTTTCTCTCGCTCTCACTTACACAGTTATACATGTTCACCAGTTCAAATTACCCAATATAGAGAGAAATTGCATGTACAGAGAAAGGAAGTGAAAAACTGAAATGTGATCTTACCTAATGGCACACACACACCCACCATTAAATATGGAGCACTCTTGTCCTCAGATGAACATGCATGTGAAGGTGTACACAACAGAGTGCTGCACTGCTGACTCGATCATACTTTCGCTGGGCGCATTGGTAAATGATAGTCTCTAATTGTGTTTTTGCTATGAATTATGCCATTAAATTAAAAGGCAAAGTTCATATTTCAATTAATATGCGATTAATTTAGCAAGCCTGTAATTCAGTCAGGATTATAAACTGCTTCAGGGTAGTGGGAAAAAAATCCTTTCCTTGGATTAGATAGCCTGTCTCCTACCAGGTGTTTGTGCACAGTACGGTCCACATGAAGAGGAGTAGCTAACTGGACCTTATGTGGCTGCACTCATGTTCCTAAATCTGAAACGATAAGACCACAAGAAAACACCCATGTCCACCTTTAGAATTTTGCTAATACAGAAAGCATGGTACTGGCTAGTCTCTAAACCCCTCCCCCTGTAGAAAGAGTCTAATCTGTACATTCTTTTATATGGTGTGGGGGCTTTCTGGACAAATGGAATTAAAAATAGGGGTTTAATTTTTCTCGTGGTCGGGTGTGTGACTATGAGAGAGGGAGCAAGACGAAGAGTCATGTAGTGTAGATTAGATGTATCCAACAACAGTAGGACTTTGGAGCATGTGTGATTTTGTGTATCATTTTAATATCAATGCTTTTGTCTTTATAGAAGGCTTTTGGTATATTTCGTGCCTTGGTCATGCCTTCAGAGTGAATGGGCAGATATAGGTAGTTTACATAAATTGCGCTCTGAAAACAAAACACATGTACAGCACAACACACTCTCTGTGAACATACACACAGCACAGAATGTGTGTTTAGAGTGATTTAGCTTAGAAAAATACAACTGTCAATTTGAAACAACTTATTGCACATGAGGGTGTGTTTGTCCAATGAAGTGATTCTATAAAGCAGACACTTGATGTAACTTGCTGTAAGTCTTGCTATGACAGTTCAAACTCTGTGTTAATAGGCTACATCTGAGAGGGCATTGGCCTTAAACAGCCCCTGTTACTGAGTGTCATGCAGGGAAAGGTAGGTGTGTGAGTGAGAGGTTGACGGGGCTGTGGGTCTAAAATGGCATTTCTGTAAGTGTGTTTGGGGTGTGGGAGACTCCTGTGTGTGTCTCTTGTAACAATAAACCTACAGTATTTTCCAACTCTGCACAGTTGGTATAGATGCAGTCACAATACCATGATTGTGTGTGTGTGTGTGTGTGTGAGAGGGTAGTGGTAGGAGGATTATTAAAATGTGTGTATGCCAGTGTGCGCATTGACATTTGGACTATTTTGAAGAGGTGATTTTCACAGTCTGTACCCCTTACAGACTACAGACAGTACTTCTCTTTGGTTTCCATTTTGCTCCCTGCACCCAGGGTACACACGCAAACAAAGAAACTCTAACCAGGTACCTGAACTTTTAGGTAAGACACTGTTCCCCTTCAGTAACAAGATCAGTTGCTATGGTACTATGACGTGTGTGTGTGTGTGTGTGTGTGTGTGTGTGTGTGTGTGTGTGTGTGTTCGTCTGAGCGTGTAGGTCTGCCTTTGGTCACGTTCTCCTGTTTCCATTTCCTCAGAGTTCAGCTGTCTGTCATCCCCTTTTCCTTATCTCTGATTGGATCCTGCCTTTATTTGCCCTGCCCCTTACCATGGTTGAGATTTGTGCAGTCCTGCTCTTCCACATCAAGACTTGCCTTCTTTCCTCCCCTTGTTAGAGACTGCAGTGTTTTCTCAGCTCTGGCCCAGCTGGTGTCATTTCCGTACTCAAACACTTTTGTGTAAATTGCAGCAGTTTTATTTTGTTCTGCGGACGCTGTTGGGTTCCTCACCGCTGATAACAGGACTTGGACTGTTTCTCCCCTCGGTAAATGTTTCTGGCTTGAGTACTTGCACACAGCAACCAAGTGGTCACGCAGCACTTGAGAGATCGATTGAGTTTTTCCCGATGGCGCACCCGCACACGTGCATGCACATGTTCCCTAGTCATGTTCTTGAGTGCTTGCGTGCCTGTCTTTATGTTTTGAAGGGGAAGCGTGATGGATACGGTGGTTAGATTCTGTTCTGTAAGTGAGGCTTTCGAGATGTAGCAGCAGTAATGGGAGAGCAGGAGGCCACGGGTAAGAGTGGCGTTATTGACCCAAACGCAGCAGAACGGTCCTGCAGGCATCATACACCCGTCCTGTTTCCAGGAATGGAGTTAACCACCTCATCTGCATTGGTCTACAGGGTGTTCAGACTCGAAAAGCAAAGATTTACAAAACAAGGACAGGAAGTACTTTTGTTTACTTTTTTTTTTTTTGCTACTGCTGACCATGTGATTTTTCTCAAGATTACCCTTTAAGCTCAAGGTTTGTGCAGAATAAGAAACATGGGGTATACTGCCCTGCTCATTTCTTCTTTGAGCTTCTGTTTTTGTGTCCATCACAGAGCCGAACTGATCCATGGATCACCTTTTGTATAAATGTCGATCCTGGCATCTGAACAGCTAAAAGATGGAGATGTTTTAAAAGTATTTTAACACTGTGCCCATGGAGTTTTCTGTACCCATAGCTTTCATACGTGTTTGGGCTAATGTTGGACTATCTGATATTAGATGTCCATAAGCCCATAAACGTTAACTATCTAGACACCAGAATGATGTTCATGATCCATTTTATCAAATGGAACAGAATATAGCACTTGTATTTACCACTACTTACTAACTTAACCCTGCTAGCTTCAATTACATGTTTTTTTCTCTTCACTCTACACTGGAGATCAAAAGTAGAGAACACACAATTTCCTAAATGTCAAGGTCATTGTGTCCTATGTAAAATTATCCTAACAGGAGTGAAATGCTACTATTTTAAGCTTATTTGATAAATTGTATATATTCTAAAGCACAGCATAAAAAACTTAAATGATATAATTGAAAAAGAACACTGATCAAAATTAGAGAACACGTTCATACCTGCAAGTTATTGTTGTTAATCTGGCACAAGGTGTTAATTTCCTTAATTATCTGACAAACCCTATTTAACTTGCAGCCTAACTTTCCAGGTTTCACTGACTTTGCAAAAATGGTGAGCCTTTCCAAAGTGACTGAAACCCTCCAGCAGCAGGTTATCCAGATGAAGGCCAAAGGTTCACAGCCTGCACCCAGAAATAACATTTATCTAGCTCTGCTTCCTTATCCAGTGCTACTACAACGGCCCTCTGCTCTTACCTGTAATGTTTATACATGTAAATGTTTCTGTGGACGTTGCTTTTTGCCATTTTCACACGCCAGCCAGCTGGTAATGGCAGACAGATGTGGCATTGATGAATCGCTGACCTCCATGAAAATGCTCTTCCAAGGAGGAATACTGTTAGACTGCCTTGTAATGGCTGCAGTGTTGACAGGAAGTTGGGAGGAGTTGATGTTTAAGAACGGGCACGGCTAAATAGGGTCAAGAGCCAGTCTGAGCTGTGATCTCCAGAGATGGACAGCTGTTTATATCTCTCTCTCTGTATGTGTCTCTATGTCTCTGTCTCTCTCTCTCTCTCTGTATGTGTCTCTGTCTCTCTGTGTGTCTGTCTCTCTATGTCTCTGTCTCTCTCTCTGTACATGTCTCTATGTCTCTCTCTCTCTCTCTCTCTCTCTCTCTCTCTCTATCCCTTTCGCAGGTGCTGGCGAGTCTGGAAAGAGTACGATAGTGAAGCAGATGAAGTAAGATGTTTGGGCCTTTAGATCTGATTCAGCTGTGTAAAGTGCTCTTACACGTGCTCACTGTCTTATTCACACTCGCATTCTCTCTCTCTCTCTCTCTCTCTCTCTCTCTCTCTCTCTCTCTCTCTCTCTCTCTCTCTCTCTCTCTCTATAAAAAA
>JAOYMR010000003.1:8244999-8258950 GCA_025802075.1 Tenebrosternarchus preto
TTGCTTTGTGCACTGGTGCACAGTCATTTGGATGGGTGAACGAACACTTTTGGCAATATAGTCTATTTCTGGATGAGTGGACATGTCAATATTTGCCATGCTGCAACAAGCTGCCTGGGTGTGTTTATTTATATATTTTATTATAATACATTTTTATTTATTTATGAATTTATTGAGAATCTGCAGTGCTCTTGATGTCAACGACACACTGCATTTTATTTTATGCTGGAAACAAAACTGTGATGAAACGAGAAGACTCCACATGCATCCGTATGTGTGAATGTTTGGGTTTTGTTTGTGTGCGTGTGGGAGAACTTTCTGTAGCACTCCGAGTGAAAGCGACGTTTCTGCTCGCTGATGGTGTCACCTGGCACGGCAGAGAAGGCGCTTTCAGGAAATCCTCCACCATGACTGCTTAACATTTTGCTGTTCTTCGTTCTTCTTAAATGGCTTCACACGTGAGCCCTAAGGCGCAGCTGGCACCAGCAAAATGGAAAGAGTCCAGCTTGCTCGTGTTTGGATGTGGGGCAGAGAGGAGATTACAACTGATTCTGGGCTGTGGAACTTCTAATTCCTGCTGTTCGGCCATTGCCCCGCGGCGGTTGGCTCAGTCCCTGCGTCTCCTCGTTCTGATTTTGACCAGATTTGAGTGAGTGCAGCAGGAGCACAATGGTATGATTTTCCTGGAGCGAGGCGCGGCTTTCTGGAAGACTGGAGTATCTTTGTTCTCTTGAGTTCCGAGACTGTTTGATACTACTCCAACCCAGCATAATGTAGGCAAAGGGCCCAGAGAACAAATGCATAATGACATATTACACGCTCTAATAACTGTTAGTTAAACATGCTTCAGCAGTTGTTAAATTCTCTGTCAATTGCTCTGTTAAATACTCTGTTAAGCAAACTTAGAATTTACTTGATGTGATTGTACAAAGTTTGTTAGTGTACATGAGTGAGTTTTCCCAGGGAGTGGTAGGAAAATGGGAAATCCAAAATGGAGTTTTTATCCAGTCCTTTTATATACTGCATTCTGACTCGCATGGGCCCTGCATGCCATACCTGGAACACAGAAACCTAAACATGCTGTCGATGTTCTAAAGAAAAAATAGCCTAAATCTGAATTTTATCATTGACTGTTGCTTTTTAGCAATGTTTTTATGCATTTTTCCATCCACAGTTACCTGAACGATCTGGAAAGGATATCCCAGAACAACTATATCCCTACCCAGCAGGATGTGCTGAGGACGCGTGTGAAGACCACAGGCATTGTGGAGACTCACTTCACCTTCAAGGATCTACACTTCAAGTGAGCATGTAGCAGCTCTCAAAACTATGTAGCTTTTGCCCAGTGCCTGAGACAGTACGTTAGTGTTGACCTTTATCGGTAGGAAGAGAGTGATTAGTATTTTCCTGCTGGCTTGAGGTCATCTAGTCTTCAGAGGTGCACTTGAGCTCAAAATTTTAAAGCAAATATGAATAACGGCGTGTTTCTCATGTATGGTTTCTGAAGGTAGTATGTGCAAAGCAAAGTAGTGCTGAGTTTCATCATTTCCTCCTGGCAGTGTGTACAGGAAGAGAAAGGGCCACTTTTTGTGCCCTTATTTAGTCAGTAAGACGTACCCACTCCAGATTCTGAACATATCCCTCACATGTTCAATCTCTTAAGGGAACAGCTTGCTATTTGTTAACCCATACTTCTTTCAGATTGTTTTCTATTGGGAAACTTCATAAAGGAATTTCATTGGGATTTTTGAAAGCTGAGCGACATAGGACTGTTGGTAATTAGAGACTATCAGCTACGTTTATGGCATTTGGCTGATGCCTTTATCCAAAGGAACTTACAATTGTGACTGAACACATCTTGGGCAATTGGAGCCAAAAATTCAAAAATTGTAGAACTCTTGAGTGTTTTTGTCACATCTGTAAATCTCAAGCATTTGACTGATAATCATTTTAACCATTTTAAATGACTCTGAATGCTAAAACTGCTTAAAGTTTTTGCTATATTCCTTTAATCTCCAATGAGAAACCACAAATGACATCAAAACTACATCATCCCACTACTTTTAGAACTGAAGTACCACAGTAGCCATGTTCATATTTGTGCCATTGTATTTGTCATGGCTGGAAGTAAACCAGTGCTGGATTCCCAGGGCAGGGTAGCGACAAAACTCTCCAGGTGGTACGTCTTCAGTATGGTTGACTGTTGCCCAAACAGTCATCATGTTCAGTCTTGGCTCCTCTCGAGGGCTTTTCCTTACGTCTCAGGAAGTGCTTAGTTGCCCTCATTATGTTTCAGGAAGCTGCTTGTAAAAAAAAATACAATACAAATAAAACCAGACTGAATCATGGGCTTCCCAACCCGTTCCAGCTGGGATATTTCCGCTTTATTCCAATTCCCAGTCCAAGCAGTTCAGATATTAATAACACAGAAGCATTTTGCACAGCTGATGAAGGACCTCTGTCTGAAACGTCCCATTTCTTTGAAAACCTTGTGCACTTCACTACATTTTTAAATATCTCTACTAATATTTAATGCTAGGAATATTAAGGTATCGTGAGCATAACGGCAGTTGTGTGTGAATACTGAAAAAAAATAAAGGAATGGTTTAGTAGGGAGTAACACAGCAGTTGGACTCCCAAATTGGACTATGATTGGCTTGGTATTTGTTATTCACTGTTCTCTCTGTTATAGTTTCTGTGTGCAGGAGATGAATGGCAAATATTTTGAATGGTTTTAATTAGCGTGTACACTCCCACACACAGGAACACACGACACACTGCATACAAGAACACTGAGTAGGTGGAGAAATCTCGCACCTAGACTGTGTCCATGATCGCTTTGTGCATGTGGGTGGGAGGGTGTGGGTAAAACCATTGGCTGTTTCAGCGTGTGTGTGCGTGCGTGCGTGCGTATGAATGTGAAAGTGTTCATTGTTTGGTTAATGTTGCATTGGTCTCTTTGCAGGATGTTTGATGTCGGAGGCCAAAGGTCAGAGAGGAAGAAGTGGATCCACTGTTTCGAGGGTGTAACAGCCATCATCTTCTGCGTGGCCTTGAGCGACTATGACTTGGCTCTGGCTGAAGACGAGGAAATGGTCAGGCTTGGTCTTTACCAGACACGTAAACGTTTGACCTTACAAAATAAATACGATTTCATAAAATCTATCCCATTTTAGCCCTCTGATGTATTAAGACAAAGCCTCATGGTTAGAACAAATCCTGATGAGGACATGGGAACGTAAAACCGTATTTAGTTCACCCACAAAGCCGTCATCATCTTGTAACAGGACTGGTAGTCCGGACCTGGATAACCAGAGTTCAGCAGAGCAATCGCCAAACTCTGCTGGGCTCCGGCCCTCCAGGACCAGACACTCCTGTCTTACTGGGATGGGTCACGCTTAGACTCGTGCTATCTGTGGGGAATAAGGGGACTATCTTAGTCTTGCAGTAGTTAACCATTTCCATGTAGCACATGAGTTGTTTCTTTTGGTTTCCCCTTGTTAGATTGAGAATTGGCTGATTTACAAATATGATGTTTGTAAAATGCCCTGCATCCCTGGAGATGATATTTATATATATATATAATATATATACTACCTTGTTATATTGCAATGCCATTTATTTTACAGAATTCTATTGCAAATTAATTGTATTAATGATTGCATATGTTAACATGTTGTTGCATGCAAGTGTTTATGCATAAGTGTTCATAAGTGTTTATGAAGTCCCAGATTTAGTCAAGATTATTTTCTGTGGATCCTGTGGATTTTCTAAAGGATACAGTGGGTTTTCTAAAGCTGATGCTCTACTTTTCGAGCATATATGCCAGGAAGGTCTCGCTGATCAGAAGATAAACTGCTGTGAAACGCTGACTAACTGCTGCAGTATTGTGACGTGAGCTGGATCAGCTCCAGAGCCTGTGCACATATCACCATTACATGCCGGCCAGAAGTCAGTCAAGGCCTTCAGTTCAATGAATGTAATATCCTTCCCTTCTTTTCTGTGTGCATCCCTTCTTCTGCTCTTTTTCTTCCTTTCTCTCCCTCCCTCTCTCCTGTTGAACCTCCATCTCTCTACTCTACAGAATCGGATGCATGAGAGCATGAAACTGTTCGACAGCATTTGCAACAATAAGTGGTTTACAGACACCTCCATCATTCTGTTCTTGAACAAGAAGGACCTGTTTGAGGAGAAGATCAAGAGGAGTCCACTTACCATCTGCTACCCCGAATATGCAGGTAACTCTCAATGACATTCACCCAAGTACAGGTGCTGGTCATAAAATTAGAATATCATGAAAAAGTTGATTTCAGTAATTCCATTCAAAAAGTGAAACTTGTATATCATATTCATTCATTACACACAGACTGATATATTTCAAATGTTTTTCTTTTAATTTTGAGGATTATAACTGACAACTAATGAGTTTAGTATCTCAGAAAATTAGAATATTGAGAAAATTTTCAATATTGAAAACACCTGGTGCCACACTCTAGTCGGCTAATTAACTCAAAACACCTGCAAAGGCCTTTAAATGGTCTCTCAGTCTAGTTCTGTAGGTTACACAATCATGGGGAAAACGGCTGACGTGACAGTTGTCCAAAAGATGACCATTGACACCTTGCACAAGGAGGGCAAGACACAAAAGGTCATTGCTAAAGAAGCTGGCTGTTCATAGAGCTCTGTGTCCAAACACATAGAGAGAGGCGAAGAGAAGGAAAAGATGTGATATGAAAAAAAGTGTATAAGCAATAGGGATAACCACACCCTGGAGAGGACTGTGAAACAAAAGCCATTCAAAAATGTGGGGGAGATTCACAAAAAGTGGACTACAGCTGGAGTCAGTGTTTCAAGAACCACCACGCACAGACGTATGCAAGACATGGATTTCAGATGTCGCATTCCTTGTGTCATGTCCTGTTCATTCTTGAACAGGAGACAGCGTCAGAGGTGTCTTGCCTGGGCTAAAGACAAAAAGGACTGGACTGCTGCTGAGTGGTTCAAAGTTATGTTCTCTGATGAAAGTAAATTTTGCATTTCCTTTGGAAATCAAGGTCTTGGTGGAAGAGAGGAGAGGCACAGAATCCACGTTGCTTGAGGTCCAGTGTAAAATTTCCACAGTCAGTGATGGTTTGGGGTGCCATGTCATCTGCTGGTGCTGATCTACTGTGTTTTCAGAGGTACAAGGTCAACACAGCCGTCTACCAGGAAGTTTTGGAGCACTTCATGCTTCCTGCTGTTGACCAACTTTATGGAGATGCAGATTTTGTTTTCCAACAGGACTTGGTACCTGCACACAGTGCTAAAGCTACCAGTACGTGGTTTAAGGACCATGGTATCCCCGTTCTTAATTGGCCAGCAAACTCGCCTGACCTTAACCCCATAGAAAATCTATGGGGTGTTGTGAAGAGGAAGATGTGATACACCAGACCCAACAGTTCAGAAGAGCTGAAGGCCACTATCAAAGCAACCTGAGCTCTCATAACACCTGAGCAGTGCCATAGACTGATTGACTCCATGCCACACCGCATTGCTGCAGTAATCCAGGCCAAAGGAGCCCCAACTAAACATTGAGTGCTGTACATGCTCATACTTTTCAATTGGCCAACATTTCTAAAAAAAAAAAAAAAAACCATTATATATATATATATAATTTTTTTTTTTCTCTCTTAAGTAATATACACATTTTCAGAAATACTGAATTTTTGGGATTTTCATTAATTGTCAGTTGTAATCATCAACATTAAAAGAAAAAGAACATTTGAAATATGTCTGTGTGTAATGAATGAATATAATATACAAGTTTCACTTTTTGAATGGAATTACTGACCAGCACCTGTAGGTGTGTTTGTGTTTGACTTGATGTGGCATATGAGTGTGTGTGAGTTTCAGTACAAGATGAGGCTTGATCCTCATGAAAAACGTTCTATAGCTTCTTTGGTGTTTTTATTATGTGTGAGTGTACGAGGGGAAGAGAGATAGAGAGAGACGCATACAGATGGAGAGAGAGGGGAAAAAATCAGGTTTTCTTAAAATGCCTTATTGATTTGTTTTAATACAGGATTATGTTGCAAAATATTACGTCACAAATCCTTTGTGGGTAGAGCAGCCAAAACTTTAACTCGTTAGTTTAAAAAAAAAAAACCTAAAGGTAAAAAATAATTGTTTATAAAAAATAAAAAAAATGGACTGTTGCCTAGATAATTTAGTATTCCATGTGTTTTAGCTACATGAGGTTTTTATTATAAATTACATGTTGTGCATCATAGGATTGTAACGGGTTATAGTGGGTTGGATGATCACTTCATGATTAACATAATTTATGGGAATACTCTGGATTATTGCCCAAGGTAACTAGACATTTTACACTTCTTGATATTTGCATTGCGATTGTCCAACCAGTTGGTGAGACCGGCTGGCTAACTGGGAGAGCATGTCTATAATGTGTAGATCAATATTTAGTTAATACACATTAACCCTCCTGTTATGTTCAGGTCAGTTTTCAACAGAGGATCCTGGGAGAGCACATGTAGAACTGGAAACTTTGTCATCTCAATATGTCCCATATAAATCTAGGGAGCATAGGACCCAGGCAACATAAGACTGACCTCTACATGGGTTATCAGTTAGTGGTTAGCTATTCCATTCAGTTGTTTAGGTGTTAACACAGGGGTGTTTGTGTCCACCAGGCACCAACACGTATGAAGAGGCTGCTGCTTATATCCAAGTTCAGTTTGAGGACCTGAACAAGCGCAAGGATACCAAGGAGATCTACACACACTTCACCTGTGCCACTGACACCAAGAACGTGCAATTTGTGTTTGATGCCGTCACTGACGTCATCATCAAAAACAACCTAAAGGATTGTGGACTCTTCTAGAAACTCGTTGGCGTCTGGTGAGTTATGTGTGAGGTTTGTACCTGTGTACATGTGTCGGTCACTTTGTTTGTTTGTTTGTTTGTTTTAATGTAGCTATTGTGGTTTGGTTATTGGGCAGAATGTGGTCTTTTGTGATTTTGCCAGCAAAACATAATGGTAGTAATTCAGTAATGGTATACTATTCAGTAACTCGGTATAAGTAATTCAGTTATGATAGATAATGGTTGTCACACAGTTTTTTAATGCAGGTTTAAGCGTGTGTAAATGTGAATATACATGCAAAGATCCAGCAAAACTGTACTAAATAGCGCTCTCTCTCTCTCTCTCTCTCTCTCTCTCTCTCTCTCTCTCTCTCTCTCTCTCTCTAGGTGGGAATGGAGCCAGTTTTGATGTGCATCACCTCAGACTGTGGTTCTGAAGCTGTGTTTGGAGAGTGTTGCTCCTGGACCAGTGCTGTACATTGTGTCTTGTTCACCTGGTTTATTTATGCTTTTGTCTCTAGGCATTTTAAACAGTAGTGTCTTTAAAAAGCAAAAGAAAAAGGAGTTTGTCAGATATTCGTACAATTGTTGCTGTTCGAGTTGTTTAATCCCTCCCCATAAATACACACACGCACACACACACACACATGCGCACACACACACACACGTACTTTTCAAACTACCCATTTCAGTTTCCCTTTATTTGTTTTGTTTTTGTTTTTGCTCCCTCTTCTATCCCACCCCTAGTCCTTTCAGATGCTGTGAGGGGAGAAGAAAGGATTATTTGTTGGGTTTCCTTGGCATGTTTCTGCAGTATTAATCGCATGCTTGGTTAATACCTGCTCAATATCTCCAAGCATCCCAGATGTAAAAAAAATTCATATTGTGTTTGATCACAAATTGTAAACCATATAGTGCGTGTGTGTGTGTGAGAGAGAGTGTATGTGTGTGATATTTCAATCGTTATTTGTGTGTGAACATGTTTATGCTTGTGACAAGGCTCATGTTGGAAAGAGGGAGTTGTGGTCCCAAGCTCCAGATCTCCATGGCAACAAGAGGAGAGGAGCCAGGAGTGTTTCATTGGGTGTGCAATGTCACCCTGCTGACAGTTTCGGGCAGTGCGGGACAGGCACCCGCACCATGGCGGAGCAGCAAGAGGTCCTCAGGCCTGCAGCCTGGTCTTGCTCTTCACAGCAGCCTCTCTTGACGGCTCTCCACGAGGGAAGAGCCCCTCGAAGCACGACTGCAGTTTCATTGAGAAAGGCGAGCCCTCGTAGGTTGAGGAATTCGGAATGAGGAGGAGGAGGAGGAGGAAGAGGAGGATGATGATTTATAACTGCCACCGCTGTCTCTGTGTTCTTCCCCTGTGTGCGGGAACATTTGTACATTCATTACCCTTATTTTGCTAATAAAAAGCATTTGCAGCCCACGTTGCCTTTCTATAGCTTTTATCCTACATACAACTACATGAGAATAATGTAAGAGTACCTGTACTAGATTAGATTTAGGTGTGCAACAGTAAGGAAAAATACCTCTGGTAGTTTTCTCTAGCCATGTCTTCAGAGAGCCCTATTTTTCTCAGCTCTCGGCACACCAGTAGTAGGTCCGGGGTCATCGGAACTGCTTGGACTGGGAATTGGGATAAAGTGGAAATATCCCAGCTGGAGCAGTTTCGGTCTGGTTTTATTTGTATTGTATTTTTTTTTACAAGCAGCTTCCTGAAACATAATGAGGGCAACTAAGCATTTCCTGAGACGTAAGGAAAAGCCCTCGAGAGGAGCCAAGACTGAACATGATGACCGTTTGGGAAACAGTCAACCATACTGAAGACGTACCACCTGGAGAGTTTTGTCCCTACCCTGCCCTGGGAATCCAGCACTGATTTACTTCCAGCCCTAATTTAATGTCTGGATGCTCCTCAAGATGACGTGTAGCAGCATAAATTGCGATACATTTGTTATAACATTTGTTATAACAGGTTGTGTGCTGACCACTACTTTCTGATAAAAAGATAAAAAAAAATCCACGAATATTTTTCCACTATTCTGTGTGTTGCATTAATGGTGATATGTGCCAATTTCATATACCACCACAGCTCTAGTCTTACTGGGGCCAGTAGCTGTCTAACCTCTGACAGCATGAGAGGTGTAGAACATCAGAGGTTTATAAGGCTGCAGGGAATCTTATACTCTCAGTCCTTTCACTCTCTCCTCTATTCTCTCTCTCTCTCTCCTGAATTTGAATGAGGGCATAGAGATTTGCCTCGTGGGAAGATGTGGTGGGGAGGAAGCACTATTTTAGCAGGTTGAGAGGAAGCATGTGATGGAGAGGAGCGGGGCAGCATGGCACAGAGCCATGGAGCACCAGCAGCTCTCCTGCAAAGCCCGATCACTGCGTTTATCTGTGCATCCTAGCCGGACTCGGCCGGAACAATGCCTGTATTATCAGCGTGCCCTTACCGAGCTTTCTGTTTGTTTAGCCTGGTGTTAGTGTGTGTATGAATGTGCGTTCCTCCTGGCCTGAGCAGAGACTGGCAGACTTATCAGTGTGCCACTGCTATATGTGTTGTGGGTTTCTGACACCTTTAAGCTATTTATCATAAAATACACAGAGCTTTTGCCAAATGCTTCTCTTAATTTATCCTTCTGACACAAACACTTAGGAGGAAAGAAAATGGTTCCAGGTTCCCAAATGAAGGGCTCTTGTCCTGGCCAAATGATTGAGTCTATTCATAACACTGCAGAGCACTAATCCTGTGTGTATCAGCACCCACGTGACCACTGGCTAATTTACACCAGCAAATACTTATCTCAGAGTGACAAAACCCAAAGTCATTATGGCAGTGGAGCGTCTGGCCGTGACCCTGGCTCTGAAATAGCCCTGCACTCCATATTTTATTGAGTGCCCTGTTCAGAACATACCTGACTGGCTCTTTAACAAGTCCTTCATGAGTCTCAAATGGACACATCGGAATCAGGAAAATGTGCCGTGGTCACATGCGGCAGGACTGGAAAATGCTCGTCCAAACAAACAAGTAAATAAACAAACAAAACTTCCACAAATTATAATATACAGGGTGTCTCAGAAGTAAGGAAATGGCCATATAAAATGAAAACAGTTTAGCAGAGGGTGGAACATTAACCGCTTTCTTCATGGGTGGAACATTAACCGCTTTGGATTTCTGTCAAGGTACTTGTTTACTCTGTGAAGATGCAGAATGTTGTTGATGTTTTGTTGATTGTTGATGAATAGTTGATGCTTGTGCTAGCATTCAGCCAGATGTTTTGGTTCATCATGAAAGGAAGAAAAGCCTTAACTCATGGTGAACAGCACACTGAACATGTTTTGCAGTTCTTGTAGGGAATTTTCTGGTTTCACATAAAATTACTGTTTTAACATGAGAGTAAATCAAGTTACAGTGACATGAAACACACCACTGTTTTTCTGGTGAAATTCTCTACCATGTTGAGAATGTTGTATAAAACCCAACAAAAATAACAGTTAAAAAAGCAAAGGAAAAAGTGCTGGATGTAGCAAAAGCAATATAAATGACCAAACGCAAACAATGAAATATATTGTGGCGTCCGCCACTAAAGATGTGGGGCGGGTTGCCAGTGACGTCACTCCCATGGACACTGCGCGTGTTCACGGCACATATAACTGCAAATATTTGTTTATGTGTGCTACTTTATGCACTACTGTTACGTGGGTAATGTTCAAGAATGTGCTAGGTTTAAATTTGATGTGTTAGCTAAACAAATTAGATCTCTCACCATCTTCGTGTTTTTGTGGTGTAGTAGTGATCCCTGTTTACCTGTGCGTGTTGAGAGGAAGAAGAAAAGGCTGTTTTACCGCCTATGCGTGTTCGCTGTAAACTAAATAAATGCCTGCGAGACAATGGAAAGTTTGCCTGGTGTACTTTCTTCTTCACCCATGCCACAATATAGTGTGTGGAAATGTAGCAACTTGGCTGTATAGTTCATTTCCGATATACTAATCCCTGTTTTTCTGTGGTGTGTGTACAGTATGTCTCCAAATGACCAGTGATGAGTGTGTTTTGTTGAGCTGCAGGGAATGTTATTGTGCTCTTAAGTCAAATGTACAGGGCAATGCACATTAGCTTCTCCATTTGTTCCCTGCTGATTCAATTAACTGTAATCACTATGGATCTGGTTAATCAATAACACTTTACACTATTGAGACAATAAGGCTTTCACTTTATGAGACCTGCATGGCCAAACAACAGGGGACACAAAAGCCACCAAAATATGGCGAAAAAGATGTGTGTTAGTATTGTGGTAGATACAAGCATCTACAAATACTACATATCAAATGCTTTTAACCTTCCCTGCTATGTCTCTGTCTCTCTATCTCTCTCTTTATCTTTCTCTCATTTACTCCAGAATCCCCTGCTTTCATCTTCCCACCCGCACCGTGATGTCATCAGCTCCGGACTCCATGGCAACAGAGCGGTATTCCTTTGCTCGGTTGCTGCCTGCAGTGGGCTGTTATTAATAGCTCCTGATGTTTGTACCTTTGGACAACGCGAGACCATACCCACATTACGCAGCTGGTCCCTTCCTTCACACACTGAGGCAAGGATCAGATGAATGGTGACTCATTTGCAGTGTGTTTCTTTGGAAACAAGAATTCTGGAAGCAGGCTTTGGAGAAATGAGTTTTCATCACTACCAAGAAATGGTGGAGTTTTTTTCAGGAACCATTACAATATATTAAAACTGCTCTGAAAAAAAGATATTTCCTCATCATTCTCTTTAGTTATTTCATGTCAATATTCTCTTTCTGGCTGTCAGACTCTCTGCACTCCAATCTCTGAAAGATCTAATTCAGTATGAGGGATTTTACTATGTGGTGTAGTAGTGGAGACTCTCTCATGGAGTCTCTCACATCTCACAAGTGCTACCAATAATCACTGTTTGTCTGTGTTTATATTCTGTTCTCACATTCTGGTCCTGTGTAAGCTAATGTGTGATGGTTTTTAAAAGAGGGTCTCACATATCTTTCATTCATTTCAAACTCATGGCAGCACAAATTATACTTATGCCAAGAAATACTTAATCCATTTTACATATACAATCTCTTACAGTGGTTTTACAGTCCTTAAGGACTTAAGGAGGACAGTTGTGTCTGTGTGTATGTATGTAATGAAAATAGTGAATAAAGAGAATCAAATATTTCACATGTATGTGAAATATTTGATCACCAAGCCCTGCTTGATATTCACTGTGTACGGGTTGTTTTGCACTGATCTTGCCAGACCCAGACTACTGTTAACACTACGTCAGTGTCCAGAGATTCCAGCTCTCTAAGTTTGGAGTTAGACCTACTCAACAGTGGGTGTCTGGCTGCTTCATCTCAGTTTTTTTCATTTACCTAGAACCATTACAGCATTGTATCCACTGAAGTAGACACAGAACATTTTGATAATCCAGTTAGACTGTATTTCCTGTCCCTCTCTTTCTGGTACCCTCACAGTGGATGTGCAGTTCTTCCATCCTTTACACTGGCTGGTGTGTTTAGATCTCTGCTAGGGTTACCTCTTGTTCATCCATGGAAGGGCCCCAAAAAGCAGATTTGTCCCTCTGTGTCCGGGTAACGTTGGACAGTCCGTGGAAATAAACTAATGAGTCCTTCAATGAAAGCTGCACTCAGAATAGCAACAGTAGTAGGCCATGATTCATTAGTGGGCTTGAGTGGAGTTTCGTGACATATCGGTCTGCTGTGTTTGTTGAGGTATGATGTTTGTTGAAGTGCCAGGATGTTGTATTTGCTGAGGGCACTGTTTGTGCTTGTTAGGTAGCTCGTATGTGTTTGTTAATGTACAAGTATGTATTTGTTGAGATTTGTTGATATGTATTTATTCGAGTGCCAGTATGTGTTTGCGGAGGTGCTGGTATGATGTGTTGTTGGAATGCTAGAACAATTTTCAGGCATGTGTGTTTGATGCATTGTTGCTGGTTCCGCCTTCACCAGTTGTGCTCCGTGGGTGGTGGTAAAGAGTATTTGGGTGAATCATCAAATGCCTGACCGACATCTTCAAATTAAGTCAATTTTTGCAACAAAGAGTCCAATTACAGGCATAAACACTCGCAGGACAGTCAAGCCACCCTCACACCTATCGCACTGGAATATTCAACAAACAAGCTTCTTGTTTTAGTTATAGTCAAAAAATTACCTGGTTTTACTAACAGATGGGCTACTCAGGAATAATATTAAAGGCAATGATTTCAGGCTTAGTTGGTGCTAATGAATGACACTTTATGATTCTATGTTTGATGGCCTATCAAGAGGAAAGCTCATCTACATGACTTCTAACCACTAATTAACTGGAGATGTGGTTGAAGTCTTGATTAAAGATGGGCAGCAATCAGCAGACAGTCAGGGATGCTCACTATGAACAGCTCACTATGAACAGCTCACTATGAACAGTTCTCAAACAGGAGAAGAGGATGCACTGTAATGCAACAGCACACTTCAGGATTACCAAAAGCTGCTCTACTTCAAAACCAGGCGAAGTTATGGCTCCCTAACTGCCGTCTCACCTGTTAGATCCACCTTGGACAGCGTAAACTAAGAGTACGTGAGCGTGCGAAATCACGTCAGCACTGAAACTTGTGGACTATAGAAGGAGAAGAGAGGATATTGAGGATGTTGAGATGGAGAGGGAACGAGCAACAGAAAAATAGGAAGAAAAAAAATTGTATCAATGTGTTATGATCACTGACACCTGGAGATGTTGTTTTAACACATCAGAAAGTGTAACACCTCAGGGGGGATATAAAAATTGGCAAGTGTTTGCTTATCTGGAAGAGTCCATCGCCCAAATAATGTCTAGCCGGTAACAGGAATAGGAAACACTGATGAAAGCAGTGACAGGAAGCCCCATTTTTGCAGATGGTTTACAGTTCAACAGTCCAATAAAGGTACAGAAAGAGACATTAAAGAATGCGCAACACAGCACTGTGCACAAAAATTGTATGACAGTTACTGTCAATTTCAGGGGGGGGGGGGGGGGGGGGGGGGGGGGGGGGGGGGGGGGGGGGGGGGGGGGGGGGGGGGGGGGGGGGGGG
>JAOYMR010000003.1:8266429-8282226 GCA_025802075.1 Tenebrosternarchus preto
ACACACAAACACAGGCATTGCACACACAAACACAGGCACTGCACACACAAACACAGGCACTGCACACACAAGTGCAAGGGGAGACGGATTAATGCGGGAAGGCTGTGAATATTTGAAAAAACAGACAGATGGAATGTTCAGTGCCCTGTGCCTGTGTCTGAGAGCTGGATGCTAGAGCAGAAACACAATGGAGTAGCAGGGTGAGAGTGGGTAAGGACTCGTCTAAATTCACTCATCAGCAGGAGTCTTGAGGGATTCAGAAGCCAGTGGTGTTGTAGAGAGGCAATGTGGGTAAATATCACACATAACAGAGGAAATGAAGCAGTGCATTTTGAAGTGCTGAGGTTCTGGCTGTTATATGAAGGGCTAAACCCCAGAGACACACACATAGAGATTTAAAAACAAGCGTGACAGGGAAGGTCTGCAGAAGCAGCATGAATAAATGACACTTCATTCTGCATTTTGGAATGTTAGGACTAGGTAGTGCATGCATAGATGTATGTTTGTATGCGTGTGTGTGTGTGTGTGTGTGTTGTCCTTGGCTCTCATCATTATTATCTCCATTGGAACAAGTGAAAGACCGATCATCTTTCTCTAGCCCCTGGACCACCCCCTCCCCTTCTCTTTGGGTAATTAATTGGGTTTGTCTATGTTATCACCCCACACAGGGAACAGGCCCTGACACTCAAGGGGAAAGAAATCTGTTATCCTCTGTGTTTTGTGTGTGTGTGTGTTGTGTGTGTGTATATCACAATCAGGCAGGGAATGCATCATCCCGCTCTCGTTCACTCTTTTTTTTATTCTCTCTCTTTCTAACTCTCTCTCTCTCTCTGTAAGTCTCTCTCTCTTTCTCTCTTTCATTCTCTTTCTCTCTCTCTCTCTCTCTCTCTCTCTCTCTCTGTCCCTCTCTTCCTCTTTGTGTCTTTGTCCCAAGCTTCTTTGTCCTTCTGAGTGGAACTCTTTGGTAAGGTGACTTTGCCTCTTGTTCCATAGTGTTCTCTGTAGAAAACTACTGCAGTCCATTTACAGTTGAATTATGTTTCGAAAATGACAAATGATTATCATTTAACTTTCTATTACCTTGCAATGCTGGGATGAAAGTAACAGAATACAGAATGCAGAAAGCTGCTGAATCTGCTCTGGTACATTACAAGTACTATAAGGTTTTATATAAGTACTATAAGTTTGAACTTTTCTGTTAACTATAATGTTTCAGCAAACAAATGTTTATAGGAATGGTATTTCTCCATTTTGCACATTCATATCTAGGAACAGAGTGTCCAGTATTTTATTTATTAAAAAATATACATAAAAAAATCAATAACCATTATCTTATGTTGTTTCAATGTATTACTGTCATTTAAATGGTCAATAGACTATAAAATCTTTCTATTAACATATAAAGCTCTGCATGGGCTCGCCCCTGATTATCTGCAAGAACTTATTTCCTAATACAGGTTGCTGGCTTCTTACTGGTTCCATCAATTAATAAGGTAACAGTAAGGGGAAGAGTCTTTTCTTACAAAGCCCCCCAACTATGGAACAGCCTTCCATAAAATGTCCAGGACTCTGACACACTCTCAATCTTTAAGTCTAGGCTAAAAGCTTACTTATTTAGTATAGCATTTGGTAATTAATATTCCCCGATAGATAAAGGCTACAGATCCAGGAGTTCATGGGCAGAGGGTTTTATGGTACACTGAGACGCTGGTGCTGTTGTCCCACCACTGTACACGTTCACTCAAGTTTGTTGACGGTGGGGTGGAGGGATGCCAACGCCTCAGGACGCCCCCAAGCCTGTGATACCTTCTGGTTCTGTCCTTTTAGTTAGGCTGTAATAGTTAATTGGCAGAGTTGCTGTAAAGCTTCTGAAATGTCTATATTTTATGTCCCATACAGAACTAACTGTCTCGCTTTACTTTTACCAAGCTAATGGCCATCCTTGGTACAAAGTAAGGATTGACGAGGCCTGACGAGGGGGGGGATCTCCTACTCGCAGATGAAGGATTAATCAACTGGATAGAGGCCCTCATCAGCTCCCCTGATACCCCCCTGCCCTGCTGTGGCACAGCCCAGAACTTTGTTATAGCTTATTTACTACTGTGTTTTTTTTCTATATATTTATCTTGTTGTCATGGTGACCGGTGTCAGCCAGAAGAGGATGGGCTCCCCCTTTGAGTCTTGGTTCAAGGTTTCTTCCTCATGCTCTTAGGCAGTTTTTCCTTGCCACTGTTATATTTTTTTCCTTGCCCTTGGCTTGCTCACCAGGGGCTTGGACTCGGACACTTGTAAAGCTGCTTTGAGACAACATCTGTTGTAAAAGGCGCTATATAAATAAACTTGATTTGATTTGATTTGATTTGAATAGTTGGCTATTCCAATGTCTTGGTAGCTAGAAAACTAACATTAAATCAATATTGCTGAGAAGTGCATGACATAAAAACATTTAAATTTGTAAATGCAGACCATCCTTGTTTTTTAAAAATTATTTAGTTCGTTTATTTATTTATTTTGATTTTGGGTGAAACAGAAAAGATTTTCGGTGAAATAGCTTCCAATATTCATGAACTACATTATCCTCACAAGATCCAGTGCTAATAAAAAAAACTGATAACACAGGATAAGTGGAAAATTGCATAATTTTTTCCCAAGCAATTCCATTCTGAATTGCATCAAGCCAACCAATGCATTTCTGCCAACCAATGCTTTACTCTCTCTGTCTTTCTGTTGTCTCTGGTCCTTTCCATTTTCTCTCTTATCTATTCATCTATTTATCACTCTGCCTGTCTGTGTTCTCTACTCGGTTTGTTTAGTAGCTTGACATTTTTGTTCACACTGCTGTAACAGATTATCTGACCTTCAGCTCTGCGAACAACACTGCAAGGAAAGAGAGAGGAGTTGAGGCACTTTCCTGTTTTTCACCACCTGAAACTATCTGATTCTTTTAAATGATAAAGTGAATAAAAATGTGTGTGTGTGTGTGTGTGTGTGTGTGTGTGTGTATCTATATCTGTGTGACCTTCTTGGAGTGCGTACGTCATCCTTAGAATTTACACTGACAGATCTGGTCAGTCCAATTTTTTCATCCTGCCTCTTCGAACTGTGCTGTCCAGAACTAGGAAAAAGTTTTTTTAAAGTGCCCACAGGACACATCTGTCTGATGCCTGATGACTTTCACTGCCAATTTTAAGAGGGCAAATCTCTGTTATAGTCTCACACAGAGTGACAGAGATACACATACACAAGTCGTGACCGCCCCCACTGCACAGCCTTGCTTTGTTAGGACCGCCCCCACTGCACGGCCTTGCTTTGTTAGGACCACCCCCACTGCACGGCCTTGCTTTGTTTGGACCGCCCCCACTGCACGGCCTTGCTTTGTTAGGACCGCCCCCACTGCACGGTCTTGCTTTGTTAGGACCGCCCCCACTGCATGGCCTTGCTTTGTTAGGACCGCCCCCACTGCACGGTCTTGCTTTGTTAGGATCCTCGAGAGCAGATTTTCTGAAACTGCAGTCACTGCGATGGAGCATCATTGGTGTTAATGATGTTAGACAGGCAGTGCTGGTCTGCTCTAATAGTAAAGAGATGCATTTTGGATTCAGTTTACATTCACTGGCTGCTTTTTTTAAATTATACCTTGCTAGGACCGAGTTGGACCTCCTTTTACTTTCAGAACCACCTTAATTCATCGTGGTGTGAATTCAACAAGGTGCTGGAAATGTTTCTTAAAAATTTTGGTCCATATTGGCATGATAGCATCATACAGTGGCTGCAAATTTGTTGGCTACACTTCCGTGTTGCGAATCTCCTGTTCTACCACATCCCTAAGGTGCTCTATTGGATTGAGATCTGGTGACTGTGAACCATTTGGGTTCAGTGAACTCACTGTCATGTTCAAGAAACTGCTGTGAGATGACGAGCTTTGTGACATGGTGCACAAAAGCACAGAAAAGGTTCTGAGTTGTTAGGAGTAGAGATGAGCTTTTCTTGAACTTTTGACTGCCACAGGTAAAGGCGGGGTCAGGTGAGGGCAGGGTCAGGTGAGGGCGGGTCCAGGTGAGGGCGGGGTCAAGCTGAGGGCGGGGTCAGGTCAGGTGAGCTTGGTGCTCAGGTAAGCTCAGGGTAAAAGACAGTGTTGAATTGCTATCTGATAATCACAGACATTTTACTGGTTAGTCTTTTAAAATAATTACAGTGGGGGAAATGCTTATGTCAAGAACATTAAATTCCCTTCAGGTCTAGTCAATACTACTGGGGCTAGGACAGTTATTACTACAGTGGACTGAGAGCTGCTTCAGTAAATAAGTCAATAAATAACTTGCATAGTGACAGCATACTGTGAACAAGAGTGTGGACATAAGTGTATTTGTATGTGAATGTGTGTGTGTGTTTGTAAGAGAGAGTGAAAAAGAGAAACACAGCAAGAGAGAATATTACAGACTTAACTATCTTCTGGTTGTAATTTAATAAAAGATTTCAATCCCAGATCTCACCACACATACAAAAGTCATCATATGCAGAAAAGTAATGAGACCTGCAGGGTGTTCTCTAACATAGAAGTGTACAGTCACAGTTTTAACACACACACACACACACACACACACACACACACACACACACACACACACACACACACACACACACATATTCACTACATCATCAATGTGTCTCTCTCCATCCTGTCTTTCCCCTGGTACAAACACACCACCCAGCAAAATTTACATTTAAATTGAATAATTAAATTACTTAGCACATGCTTAATGCTCCTTCCTGTGTGAGAGTGTATAAATCTACATCTGTATGAAATCCTTTTCCCCATCCATGGAAATGTTAATTTAAAGTAGCACCTGAGCACGGGAAATTGGCATGTGTGTGTGTGTACGCATGAGTCCATATGTGTATGTTTGTCAGCTTGTGTAAATATTTTTTTGATATTTGCTAAAATCAGTTACAGAGCTTAGTGAGCAGTTTCCCTGTCTCTCTATCCTGGCCTCTCTCTCTTCCTGTCTCTCTATCCTGGCCTCTCTCTCTTTTTGCCTCTCTCTGTCTCTCTGAGTTCAGGTATGTGTTGGTAGAATTATTAGATGGATATTTTCCACAGAACGTGAGCAGGAATTCAATTTTCTTCTGCCTAAACCAAGACAGCAGGTCTGTGAAATACAGGAATGAGTGAGAGAGAGAGAGAGAGAGAGAGAGAGAGGGGGGGGGGAGGAGGAGGAGGAGAGAGAGAGAGAGACTAAAGTAATTCAATGACACCAGCTTATAGCTATTTATGTCTCATAGGATAATTGAGTATTTGCCCCCCCACTCTCATATTTCTCTCATTCTGTCCTATTTTGTGTCCTTTTTGTTCATAATACTTAAGCAACATTCATTTATATAAACAGAATCATGTCATAAATTTATTGCATTTTATTCAGGCAAGTCTTTGATCTCTTTTTCTCCTTAGTTAATATTCATTGTTTGGTTGCCGTGTCAACCTTTCTGATCCTCTTCATGAAAGAGGTTTGCTTTCTTAATTGCTTTTCTGAATAAACATGTTGCCTCCGATTGGCTTCAGCCTGGCAGGCATTCAGTGTTTTACGACGGCAGGATGGCTACAGTACACGCACAAGGCTTCGGCGGCAGGTCACCTCTCTCTGACTGGCAGGGTAAGACTAGTATAAAATCACTTCTGCTTTAAATTTACTCTCTCCACTTCCCATCCAACAAACATGCCTTTACTGTAAACACTTGCAGAAGTTCAGTCAGAGGTTTTTAGCCGAACTGATGGTCGATGGTACGGTTCTGAGTTCAGGACCGGTGTCGACTGGTTCTAGCCGGGTAGTGGGCCATTCCCAGCCTGGCAGTGACATTATCCTGCTGTTGCTGGTGCTCTCACGCCAGCACAGCCCTCAATGTAATGCCAGAACCACTTCAGTGTCGCTCTGGTGTTGAGAAGGTCCGGCAATTAACCGAGCAGAAAGGGGATGGCTCTTCCATGGCAACAGATGAGCTGCAGTTTGTAAAAGACCACCTATAAATAAATACTCTTTTACACTTAATAGCTGTAGTCAGTGTTATGTAGGAGTTAGTAAAGTTGGTTGGGTGTGAAGGCTTCTCTCCTCTCAGGCCTGAAGGCTTGAAGCTGGCCTGCAGAAAATAATGGCATTCTCACTGATGGAGAAATTCATAGTGCCCTAAGATGCTTGATCTTGGAAGCTCAATTAGCATTGTGTTAATGGGTCATACACATGAGATATGGGGGATTTGTGTGAGCTGGTTCAGACTGACACGGTTCATGTTGTTTCGACTTTGAACTCTTCGCCAGGTCTGAAATGAGGGTGATATCTATGAGGAAACAGGATGTGATGTCTGGAGGGTTAGACGAAGGGGTGATGTTGGTACGACATCGAGCTGTATGCATGTGCCTTTGACAACAATTGAAACCCAATCCATGTTTGATGGCTTTAGCCTGAAACTTCAAAGAACAGTAACATCAGTGGGATTCTATGGCAAGAAGGTGGGAATGAAAGAAGATGTAGAAAGGATAGGTTATGGAGTGATCTTGATATGGATATGGAGTCAACACCAGAATCTATCAGGTGTTGATGGCATATGATGGTTGTAGAAGGAAACTCTGGCTAAAACTGTAGAATTTCTTCTGGTCCCCTAAAATGTGTGGCTTTATATATGTAGGTGTATACAGCTGCATAAAATGGGTGCAATTCCTTCCTTTTTTTTTGTCCATTTACATAACCTTCAATTAAAGATTTAACCCTATAGTCATTTTCACAGCAGTCTATGCAAAACCTAGTTTTTTCAAACAGGAATTAATGTTGTGTTAATTACTCATAGAAAAATAAAACTGCTGATGCAGGAGAGACTGGTCTATGCAGCTAATGCTAGCCTGCACAATGCAGACAAGATCTTGATAGCAGTATTTTTAGTCTGGCCTTCTTCTTCCTGGTGAAGTAGTTCATTGCTGTCACTGTAGAATTATTGCTTATAAGTCATTTTAAATGTCCAACAAGTTCATTTCATTCTGCAATCTTCACTTTCTGAATGCTGTGTTGGCAAAGGTAGCCAACGAAAATATTGCCAAAGCACTTTGCCACAACAGCTGCTCTTCCCAGGACATCTCATAGACTAAACAGCAGGGGTCACTGTTGAGCTAACAACACCCCCCCCACCTCGACCACCCCAGCCCTAATCCTGCAGCCAAGAAGAAAAAAAACAAATATGAAAGAAAAACCCAAAGGGATAGAATCGAGCTTGTCGAGGGAGGAGTAGATGATTTAACATCTGAGTCATGTGAAATAATCTCATCTTGGTGGTGAGGAAGAATATAGGGAAGATATTTATGGAGTTGGGCTGAGTTGTTTGTGTAGTGTGTGGGCATGAATCGAGAAAGAGGGTGTTCAAATGAGGACCTGAGTTTAAAGGGGTGTTATTAACGCACCATATATCATAACCACAGACACACACCGTGGCAGCTTTCTCTGAACTGAGCAGGAACACTCAAGTTAATTTGAAGTCACAGTAGGACAGTATAGAGTCAGTACCTAACTCTGCTTAACTCCATTTAATCAAGTGCTAATTAAAAAGTGGTGATGTGTTGACTTTTGCAGTGTCAAGGGTTTGATACCTCCCTATATCCTCTGGTTTCCCATTTCATTAAAACTTGTAAAAAATGGAAATAACAGGCTTTGGGGAAAATGAGAGGTTTTCTGACTGCATTATTAGTGTCCAAAACTGGTACTAAAATATTTTATCAGTACTGTGTGATGGGCTATTAATTAACTGAATAATTAATTTCATATTATGCAACTTCTTGAAACTAATCAATTAAAATTGCCCAGCTGTTCAGAAGAACCATACGCAGTACAACACATCAGGATGAAACATTTAGCAGTGCTGATGTTGCTTTTTTATAGTCATTTTTGGTATTTTGAATTAGAATGAGTTGGGAAAAGAAATATATCATTGCATCTCTCTGAAAATTTGCAGGTAAATATATACTGACTTTCCACTGACTGATCAAAAAAATAAAGGTACAAATAAAAGATCAAAAACAATATTTTCCTTGTTCCAGGTTAGTGATCCACAACTAGCAGCCTCTTTTTTCAGGCTGCCTTATTAATCTATTGCTCACTGTGAAAAATGTAAATCGACCTTTCCTCTTTGATAATTTCAACCTATTCCACAACACTCACTCGCCCCTTCTGCCACTGAGTTGGTACGTTCTTGAGTTGGTACATGCCTGATTCACTTCCACTAACATGCACAGCCCTAACACCCCCAAGCATCCGTGTACTTTTAATTCCTTAATGTCTGCAGTCTGGTTCGTGGCACGATGATCTGGGACTGCCGCCTGAGGCAAGGGTGTTATATAAGTTGTCATACTCTCTGAAAAAAGCCATCTGTAATGTTCCTCTGCTGTGCCAACAAAACTGCAGAGTGGTGATAATGAGAGATGGGGAGACATCAAGGGAAATCAGTGCATTAATTCTGTACTCCATGATGAGATGACGAGGGGAGAAAGTGATCAAATGTGGTGCAGCGCACATTTTTGGAGCACCCCTTTGCCTCATAACGCTGTGTGTGACTGCAGTCACTTCTGACAGTGTTTTTTGAACACTAACGTAAGATACAGTAACGTAGTCCCATCCTTGGCCCATCATGCATATCTCCCACTGAAAACCAGGCAAGAGTTCAGCATAGACCAATGGTCTCATTCCCAGTAGAGAGTAGAGTAGCCCAACACAATTCTCACATTAATATTGTTGAGACTTTAATTAAATATTAAAAAGAAATTGGCCACCAAAATTCTATTTGAGTAGGAGTGACAGAATTCAAAGAACTACTTAATGAGCTGCATTATAACTATCAACACAGGAAATGATGCTCTCTAAACTGTCTAGATGCTGTCACTAAGAGAACATGCTGAAAATTAAATTAATTAAAAAAAATAAAATAATAATAATTAAATAATAATTAAATGTGAATAGCCCCTTGAGAAAAGTATAATCTACTCTTTACAAAGAATTAGAATTTATACAAATATTAGAATTTGTACAAACTCTGAAATATATAAACATACCCAAAGTTTACCTAAGAACATGTAACAGTCTAAATTAATCTAAATTTTACCATTATTTGTTTCCCCTACCCTAACACACCTGATTCCACTCATCGCTGACACACCTGGTTCAGCTTGTCAGCTGATTATCAAGACATTCACAAGCTGAGTCAGATGTCTCTGTGCTGGGAGATATATGCAGAGAATGAGCTTCCCACAACACTGGGTCTGAGGAAGTGCATTTTACTCTTGAAACATAGTTTAGCATGAAACAGTGGGGCTTCCCAACCACATTGCTCCCACTACTTACACACGCTTTGGAGAAACCAAACAAAAACACCACCATCTTCATCTTCAGAATGAAGGGTTTCTATTGCTGGACAATGTTTATGAAACTCACCAGTGTAACAGTACTGATCCTGCATCAGTTTCACCAGTTTGTACCCTTTAAACAGCTTTAACTGGACAGCATATCCTAATCCCAGACCAGTTCTAAGGCCCATATAGACATTTACTGCACAGCAAGTGCAGAGTGCAAAAGACTGACAAAAGATGTACACGATATGGGCAGAAATATTATATTGCAGTTATTTTAGCTATAAACCGTGATTGTGATATGCCTTAGTTAACGACTGACTTCTCCTCTGACCAAAATTTGTTGGATCCTCTGTGATTAATCAAAACACCCACAGAGCAATGGAGTGTCTGGGACTGATGCTATAGAAAAGATTCTGTGCCTCATTTGCATGTGGCAGCATGAACAGATATAAAAGTTAAGAAACACGGCAGCCTGAGTAGAGAACAGATAGAAGTGCTGTTGGAACCATGTTGGCTCTCATTGTGTGTATGTGCTTTTGTAGGTCTGACTGTGTGGATCTGCTGCTGGAGGGCTGATTGTGTGGATATGCTGCTGGTGGTCTGACTGTGTGGATCTGCTGCTGGTGGTCTGACTGTGTGGATGTGCTGCTGGTGGTCTTGCTGGGGATGTGCTGTTGGAGATCTCATTGTATGGATGTGCCGTTGGAGATCTGACTGTGTGGATGTGCTGCTGGAGGTCACAGTGCCAAATACCGTTTGTTCCAAACGCCCAGAGTGCCAACATGCTCTTTATGGTGTGTAAATCCAGTTTATCTGATCACAGTGGTGCTGCTGGCTGACCTCAGTGTTTGCCTGCAGTGCATGATAAGGCTTTAGCAGTACACACAACACTGATCCTTCATGTTTTTGCTTTCTGTGCTCTACTTTCTCTCTCATCCCCTTTTGTGTCTTGTGAATGATTTTTTCTCACTCTTTTCTCTCTCCTTCCAGTCTTACATAGAACTGAACTGGTTAACTAGAAGTACCTTCATACTGTTACCACCATCAGCTTCTGAGGAAGTGTATGACTTTATGTGAGGGTTTCTGTGCATGCGCTTCTGTGTGTGTGTGTGTGTGTGTGTGTACGGTGTCATCCAGTAATAGCTGAGCAGATGGTGGAAAAGTAAACATGACGAACACGGTGCCTGCACGTGGCTGGATCTTTTAGCGCTCTCTTTGCGCGGTCAATGAGCTGGAACAAACACTCTTCTTCTCAATCATCCACCCGAATGCGATCTCATCAGCGGAGGAAAGTGTCCCTTCCCCGAACGGGCATGAAGAAAGACACAAACTCCCCGCATGTGGCTCTGCTGACTATTACTGCCTGTAATGATGTGGAGGAGGTAACATCAGCTCCCACCTGCCCTCCCGGTTCAGGCAGCTCCACTGCAGCAATGCCACTGGGGCCGTCAGGCTCCTCCACTTTATTCCTGGATAACTCTAAATTGCTTGGAAATTATGCTCATCATAATCATTACATCATGTTGCCTAGCAAACATCCCCAAGGCAAACATTGCTGCCGGACTGATGTGCTCCCACCTGGCGCATTGTAGGCTAAAGGTGCACAGTATCTTATTTGATTATGCACACACAGATAGAAAATATTACATTGTCTCTCCAGCATTTTTGTGTTTTGTGTGTAAATGTGTGGTGAGGCACAATCACAGTAAAAAAAAAAGTGATACACACACAAACCAATGATCAGTTATGAGTCCACCTCTGTAAAATCTACTAACACTACAAATGCCACAATCTGGAGGAGAATCAAACCTAAAGCTCAAGATTGGTATGGTTCCTGTAAAGTTTGATCCAGCTTCAAACTGACCCAAAGACAGCACTGTTGTTAAGTAAATGTCATCTATGTGCACTTTATGGCACTTTGGCCTGTGAAGCCATCACGTCTCACGTGAGTATACCCCCCACGCACCCCCCCACCCCCGCTTGATTGTGTTTGCTTTTCATTTCATAGGCAGGGCACTCCCCAGTGACCCAGTGCTATTCTGCCTTTCTCAGGGAATTCCTCAAGTCATTTAAAACCTCTTACCACAACATAAAGATTCCTTTTGGCTTCTCCAAACACCCTCTCCTCCTCACTACCACCCCCTCACACGACCAAGTATCTTCGGAGCACATGGAGCAGTGCACATCTGTCTTATAACACAGCTATAAAGTTCCAGTTAAAAAAATCCAGTTAAGCATTTGGACCCAAGTGCTCTAGGTTGGCATCTTCATTGCTCTAATTTAGGAAAGATGAAAAATACTGGGAATCCAAAATATTGATGTTTCTGGACAATGTGATACATAGTTTATGCAATCATAATTAACACACAAACATTTATCCTGATAAATAAAATTACCTTCATATCCAGTGTGGATAGGAAAGTAATATCAGAGGATGCAAACAGTTTTGTTGTACTTTAAAGGAGATATGAGATCCTTTTCATAACAAAATGTGGCATTACAGATAAAGGTAATATTTCTACCATGACTCAAAAGAAGCATCTATAAAAAGAGTAACAAGACAGCATTACATTGTCTCTCCATTTATTTTAAAATGTTTAAAGAAACAAAATAAATTGTGATTGTAACTAACCTGCTTGAAATCATGTTGTTTTAAAATTTCAACAGGATAGAAGAAAATTGAACCCCAAATTCCAAAAAAAAGACAAAGAATGAATAATCAGATCATATTGTTTTGTTAAATTATTCATTGAATTATTCATTGAATCATTAATTATTCAGCGACATGACACTAATTCCTTAATTTTATAAACACTGTGTTCTTCTGCTCTCTTACATATATAAGCATATTTAAATATATTTGTACATTATGTTTACAGAATGAATATAGACTTAAAACAAAAATAGAAGCACCTGCTTAGTAGCATTTTATACTACTTTTTGCAACAATAACAGCATTCATGGCAGTGACATGACCAGGATCCTACACTGTCCCTGTGTGAAATCAGAGCTTCATGTAACTGCCCATGATTGATGGGTGGATGCTTCCTTATATGCTCATGGCTAATAGCATCATTTCACAGGAATATTCCTTAAACCATTTCTGGATGATTCTTGTCCTATAAAAAGGAACATTATTTCAATTAAAGTTCCTTGAATGTGAATGAATGAACCTATGGTTTTATGCTCTGCTCTGGAATTGATTCACCTGTTATATAACATTATATAACATGTGTATTTATATCATAATAACAGATTTAGAACATTTATAACACAATATCACATAACTGCAGTTAAGATGCAAGGCCATCATCACATGTTGATTTTGTTGTTTTCATTTGTACTGTCAGTGGATGTCCTAAAGGTTTAATTTATCTTGTTGTAGCCTGTCCACTGAGGTTTGTTCTGAGCGCTGGCATTAGCCACCATTTAATTAATCTCTTAATCCCTACAAACACTGGAATTAACCAGATATCTGTTTCTGTCACTTTTACTCAAATCTGGTTTATGATCTCTCTGTATAATGTCCACTGTTTCTTCGGTGTAATTCCGATGTATTCTGTTTATATGGTATTAATGTTTTAAAATGTGGAAACAAACGGAGGTAATGTGTTATAGCTCAAATATTTCTACACTTGATGGATAATGTTCTTATAGTATTAAATTTAGTGTTCGTCTTTTTGAGGGCGCACGCGTATGTACGTGTACGATCCTTTCTAATAACTTTGGAAAAGACAAACAAACAAATAAAAAAAAAACTTAAATAGTCAAACAATAACAACACGTTGGTGTTTTTGTCCACGGAGTAATTTGTTCTAAGTGTTTGTTTACTGAGAGTCTTTAAAAAGTCGATAAAATCTAAGAGTCAGTAATTATTTTACCAAACTTTCTTTTTATATAATATGACCCAGTAAAGACGAGCGGCTGGATTAGGACGATGAGTCTTTTGTGGAAGATTCCCTCAGAGGTGACGCACGTTTACTGTAGGACTGCTGAACAGTTTACATTCCAGGAGTTTATCCAGAGGCAATACCGAAACGCTACCGGCAATGGTAGGATGGAAGTTCCGCTACTTTCCTTGCTCTTCTTTCTCTTCTCCAGCGGGAAACGTCGCCACCTCTCCTTCTACAGACATCACATCCGGGTCAGTTGGCTACAACTGTTTGGCGAGCAGTTTTGCCCTCAGTTACAGTAACGCAGTTTAAATCAGCTCTCGTGGAACCGCTGTATGGCATGCATACTCCTGACATCAGCCGTTACAGAAGTCTCTTCGCGCGACGGGATGGGCTGTGAGGTAAACTGATAACTTTAATGCATGACTGCCCTAATGTGATGTTACCACTTCAAACATGTCTAAAAGCTTGAAGAAGAAAAAACACTGGACCAACAAAGTCCATGAGATCGTTCTGAGCAGGGATACAAAAGGAAAGCTCGGCTTCGACCTGGACGGAGGCGCGGAGAACGGACAGTTTCCTTATGTCGGAGAAGTTGTACAAGGCAAGGTGGCCATCCAGAGCGGCAGACTGTCCCAGGACGAATTGATTCTTGAGGTTAACGACACGCCAGTGGCCGGACTAACTATCAGAGATGTTTTGGCTGTGGTCAGACATTGTAAAGACCCCGTCCGTTTAAAGTGTGTCAAACAAGGTAAGTTTACTGAACAACAACAAAAAAACATTTGACTTCAGTTGAGTCATTAAAATTCATATTTAAGTGCGTATTTGACCCTTTCATGCATTCCCGATTTATCATCAAATTCCAGCAATAACTATTATTTAATACGGAAGAAAATACAATGAACTCAAGTCGGCGATTGTCAATGTGAAGCGAAGAGGAGAACGTTTACTAAGATAGCAACAGTAGATACTGTTTCAGAAGCGAGAGAAAGTGTCAATACGTGCTGAAAGTGTTTCACAGTGTGAGCTCTTTTCTAATTAGTTGCTAAGAAGCGAATGGGTCAATAGTTGCCTGGTAGAAAGGGGGGTGTGTCTTGTTTGAGAATGCGTAATCGGATACCGATAGCATAGCCTAGGCTACTTTTGCTACTTTTGTGTGTCACTTCGGAGTTCGTGTAAGCTTGTGTTAACAAAACGATGGACGCAGTTTTACTTTTTCGTGCATAGGTGCTGAAGAAAAGGTGAAATTTTATTATAGTAGTCTAATTTGTTCGTGCGTGAAGTGCATAACATTTTTCCACGCCTTTGGGTTTATCCAATCTTTCTAAACACCAGGAAGCAGATATTGAGTGTACTGTCATGCTCCATAACGTTACCCTGCATCTTTTACATTCGATGTGACACTAAATTTTATCTCATATTCCTCTGATAGTTTACATCTGCGGTTAAGTAGAGACTATTTATGTAGGACACGGAGATGTAATATATAGGAAGTATCTTTCTTATCCAGGACCACATACTGACTGAGGGATAAATTACATTGAATTTTGCACATTTAAATAATAAAAAAATAAGGTTATAGTTTTCCCATATTAGTATATATAAACTTTATTTCAGTGTTAGTATTACAAGCTACATTAATATAGTCTAATTAAACAGCCTAACTATTAAAAGTGTCCTTTACATTTAAGCCACTTCTTAGAATTTGGCTTTTGCTATGTTAGCGGTTTTTACAGTTTAATATTACGTTCAGGCCTGCAGTCATGTTATCTTTTGAGTGGGTAAATATAAACAAGCACAAGCAAACACTGTATTAACACTTTTCAGCTTTGTGTTTTTTGTGTCAGGGCAGCATACTGTAAGACTATAATGATATACTGCTCTCCCATTCTGATGTCCTCCCATTCTGATGTCTTCCCATACTGCATTTTTAGATTTGAGGCTTTGATGTCTTTTCTGTTCGCTTGTGACTTTTCACTTTCCAGTCTGTGTTGTACTGTGGGGTTTAAGATTGTGTTGTTTTTCTGTCACACTTTCAAATTCTATTCTTACATATAGCCTAATTAGAATTGATCTACATATTATGTGTTTGTTCATGTGGCTTTTTGGTTCTTGAAAGAAAGTGAAACATACAGAATTTGAGTTTTGGTTAGGATATGCATATATATCAGAGATTTGTTTTTTACATTTTGCATATACCAAAAATGGCTGCATTTGCTGATGATATGTTTCAAATAACTGCAGGCTTTAGAGACTTTAGGCGTAAACATACAAGCTCAGTTGAAATTGCTACATAGCCACACACTTTACTTCTGAGGTCCAGTATCCTGTGCACATGTGTGTGTGTGTGTGTGTGTGTGTGTGCGTTCATTCTCAGTAGGTATCCAGGTCCAATACCAAAAAGAGACTGGGCAAGTAAGGAGAGCCCCAGGTGCCAAAAGCAGCACTCAGCAGTGAATCCTTATTTGAGGATGTTTTAGTGGATATCACTTAGGCCCTTTGGATCATCCTCAAGATGGGCT